>PVHX01013431.1:0-15765 GCA_004024805.1 Geosciurus inauris | reverse complement strand
CCCTAGAGCTTTCTATTGACTTGAAATAAATTTAAAATTCCTTGCCAGTATTGGCTTCTTCCCCAACATCCTCTATCTGGGTCCCCACTAAGCCCTCCTGGCCTCAGCACAAAGTTCCTTCCTCAGAGGCTTTTCCTGGCCCCTCATCTAATGCTGCACCTCCCAGAGTCCCTTTCTATCACATATCTGTATCTTACTTTCCCTTCCTAGCTCTTGTTTGAAGCACTCATTTATCCTGAGGTCCTTGTTTATGTGTTTCTCCCACTAGAATGTAGGCACCTCAGTGCAAAGGCCTTGCCCGGATCCAAGATTCTCGTTGAATGAATGAATGTTTATCTTTCTCCCTCCTGGCATTTATCATCTTCCAGAGGAAAACAGTTTTAAAATAAAACGTGAGAAAAAAGGAAAACAGGAGCTTCTCAAAAACTTCCAAAACAGGCTAGGAAAGGGGTCTGGAAAGAGGTACCACACAAAGAAAGGGTTGTGTGTGGTACTACTTCTCACAGCCCCAGGAAGAGAGATGGCTGCAGGGAGAACTACCATATTGCCAAAGATAACACTTGCAGACAATGGTTAGAGTGGAGTCATCTTTATTTAGTGCAGGAGAATTCAGACTTAGAGGAAACTGGTGTCTGTGAGGCTGGATGACGAGGTGGACTGGGCTGGCCCCTACCCAATTCTCCAGGATCCTTCTGGGGATTCAGCCTTCAGGAAGGCTTCCCCTCCAGCTCTGACCTGCAGCTGCTCAGCTGGAGCAGAATTCTGGTTGTCTCCTTGACAAATAACTTCCTCCTTGGAAATGGCCTCACTCAGGTCCTGTAGGTTATCGAGCAGGACAGAGAGGGACCCTGGGAAAGAAGATACCCAAGGATAGGCACCAGCAAGAAAAGACTCTGGGTTGTACACAGGGCAGGGCTAGTACTAGCTATGATGGTATGAGGGAGAAGTTTCTTGGGTCCAAGGCGGGTATGGATGGAAGAAGCTAAGGCATACACACACAAAAGGGTCTGGAGTAGATGCCTCAAGTGCCCCAAGTTGTCCCTTTATGCTTAGCCCATTACCTTTTGTGGACCCCCTGGTGGACGGAGCTGCTGCCGGTGGTACTGAGGATCTGGGAGGCCTGGGGCTGGACTCCACAGATTTCTTCTTATCCGGTAGGGAAGGAAGAACTGCCAACAGTCGCTGCTGCTTGTAATGGGAGAGGAGACCCGCCTGCTGCAAGGTGGCCTGGGAAGGAGAGGGTTAAACGCCACCTAGCCCGGGGAAAGCCTTCCCTCTTTTTTCCACACCTTTACCTATCAACCAGTAAACCATGGGCCCAGGTCTCTTCAGTCTCCTACCAGCATGAGGTTCTTGTCCCTCTCCAACTCCTGCACTCGCCGGGTCAGCCGCTGCCCCTCCTCCTTCCGGGCCTCATCCTGCAAACGCCTGAGCTCCTGATTCCGCTCCTTTTCCCTGATGGCTTTGCGTTGGATCTGGCGCAGGGAGACCACTGTGCAGAAGCCAGAGTATAGAGGGGGAGGGCATGGGTCAGCCTAGAGGCAGCCAGGCACCATGGAAAGGAGACTGGAATGCCAGGGCAGGTCCCTAGATGGGAAGTTACTCTGGTCTTTGGATCCCAGGGTCTCTTCCACACAGATGGAGAGGTGGGATGATGCTCCAGGTTTCTATGTATCTGTGAACCCAAGTACCTCTCCCATCCCCCAATCCATCCAGGAGTTCCTTAGGGGAGAACTGAATATTGGCTAGATATTAGATTTTGCATAATTAGTGCTCATGTTCTTAAAGTATGATCATGATATTGCAGTTACACAGAAAAATCTCCTACTTGTGGGAGATCTGGCTGAACAATCATGTTTGCAACCTACTTTAAATGATTAAAAAATGTATATATAAATGTGTGCATGTACAGACAAGAGCAAATGTGGCAAATGCTAACTGCCATCTCTAGTTAGAGAACACAGATTCAATAAAGGGCTTTTTCTGGGGCATACTGGGAATAGAACTAACAAGCACTCTACCACTGAGCTACATCTCCAGCCCTTTATATGTATGTATGTTTGTGGTATGTGGTGAACAATACAGGAGACTGAACCCAAAGGCCCTCTACCACTGAGCCACACACATTCTGGCCCTTATTTTATTTTGAGAAAAGGTCTTAGTAAGCTGCTGAGCCTGGCCTGGAATTGCAATCTTCCTGCCTCAGCCTCTCAGGTCACTGGGATTATGTGTGCCACCATGCCAGGTACCCCAGCACTTTTTTATTTATTAGGGTCTCCTGAGTTGCTGGGATTACAGGATACACCACTGCACTCAGTGTGTACTGTTTCTTGATGTGACACTAGCTTCACAGGGTGTTTACTAGGTAAGAATTCATCTGTGCCATTCCTATCATTTCATTTGTTGCATGCTTCAATAAAAAATTTTAAGATAACTTTCAGGGGAGAATAATAACTTTCTGTCTCAACAATTCCTTCCTCCTAGAAGGCCCACATCTACCCTTGCACATCTCACCAGCCTTGGCCTGCTCCCTCCGAGCCTCGTTCAGTCTCCTCTCTGTGTCTGAGAGCTGTTCCCGCAGTCGAGTCTCCACCTCAGCCACCTTTTCCTGCAGAGCTGGGATGAAGGTGCAGTGAGCATCAGGAGCCACCCAATCACAGGGGGATGAACGCTGCCCCTCCCCCACACCTTGCCCATAGATCTCCTGCTGCTGAGTCAGCTCCTGCCGGAGACTGGCAGCCTCCTCAGTGCTCTCCTGCTGGCCTTGGCGAGCCGCTTCCAGCTGTAGTCCCAGGCTGGCCAGGGACTCCTGGGTTTGCTGTAGCTCCTGCTCCAGCTGCTGGGCCACCTTGCTCAGCTGCTGCCGCTCCGCTTCCCCTTAGAAGAACATGTTCACTCAGACTTCTCCTTGTGCATGTGCCCTAGATGTCAAGTCTTCCCTCCTCCTCTTCATCAACATCCCCCATCTGTTCATCTATCCATCCTCCATCCATTTAGATGTACCTTGCTCCCGGGCCCGGCCCACTTCCTGCTGGATGAGGTGGGCACTCAGCTGCAGTTCTGCATCCAGGCGATTCCGTTCTTCCCGCAGCTGCTCCAACTCAACGCTTATGTCTATGTCAGGTGGGGGTGGGGGTGGGGGAGGGGGTGGGGGTGGGGGGCAGCTAAGACAGAAGAGAAACAGGGTCAGCTGTCTAACCCCTGAGCCCCTATCCCTCCTCAGCCTCACTGTTTTGGATTGTAGCAGCCAATACCCTAAAGCCACATACCCCGTAACAACCACCCCCCACCTCAAAACGCCCAGACTTCACCTCTCCAGGCGCAGCTGAGCAAGAGTCAGTTTTCGAGCCATCAGGCCTGGGAAAAGGCAAAAAGAGATGAGTACACAGAGGGAGACAGGGGAGTACGGGGAAAGAAATTCAGGGGCTGGCGAGCAGAAATAAGGAGGATGAATGTGGGATCAGAGACAGTTGGACTTTGGGCCAGGAAGATGGACCAAGCAGATAGGAGCAGGCAGGATACGCTCACAGTTGCTCTACCCACCCTGAATGGTGTGGACTTTGCGGACAGCATAGCTGAGTCGGTTGCTGAGGCTGGGAAGCCGGGCTATAGCCTGTTCCACCTTACTCATCGTGCTCTGGAAGCAGATCTGAGAGCTGGAGAAGACACAGGTCACTGACTCTCTACCCTCACCTCATCCCCAAAATACCTGCAGACATCACTGTCTGTTATACAAGTGAGGAAAGCAGGAAAGAAGAATAGGAGAGAGGAAAAGAGAAGCTAAAGCCACAGGGAAGGGTAGGACCTTAGTGCCCATCCACTTTGGCCATACTGGAACTGCCCTGCAAATCATATCTAAATTTCTCATCCAATACAAGAGAACCTGAAAGCTTAAAAGCCTTTCGCAACTGTCAATTGCTGATAAAACACACATATACACTGAGTCATTCTTGGTAGCAAACACTACCAATGAACTACATCTCCAGCACTTTTTTTTTTGTACAGGGGATTGAACTCAGGGGTACTTGACCACTGAGCCACATCCCTAGTCCTATTTTGTTTTATGTAGAGACAGGGTCTCACTGAGTTGCTTAGCACCTCACTGTTCCTGAGGCTGGCTTTGTACTTGCGATTCTCCTGTCTCAGCCTCCCAAGGTTTGTTTTTTGTTTTTTTTTTGGGGGGGGGGGTACTGGGAATTGGACCTAGGAGTGCTTTACCACTGAGCTACCTCCTATCCCTTTTTCTTTTTTTATTTTGAGACAAAGTCTTACTAAGTTGCTTAGGGCCTCACTAAATTGCTGAGGCTGGCGTTGAACCTGTGATTCTTCTGCTTCAATCTCCTGAGTTGCTGGAATTACAGGCAGGTGCCAACGCACCTAACTCCCCAGCACTTTTTAAAATTTTTATTTTGAGACAGGTCTTAATTGCCTCGACTGCCTTCAAACTTGTGATCTTCCTGTCTCAGCCTCCCAATTGTTGGGATTATAGGTGTGTACCACTGCACCCAGCCTGATCAGTGTTTTTAATAACAGCCCTGTTAAAAAAAATCAATAAATAACAAGGCTCATGGAGTCATATCTCATCCAGACCTACAGCCCATAACTCAGGAAAGTATTCAGTAACAATTAATTCTACAGAGAGCAGCACAGCTGATACCATAAGACTGATAATTTAGCCGGGCGTGGTGGCTCACGCTTGTAATCCCAGCACGTTGGGAGGCTGAGACTGGAGAACCTTGAGTTCAAAGCCAGCCTCAGCAATGGTGAGGCACTAAGCAACTCAGTGAGACCCTGTCTCTACATAAAATACAAAAAATAGGGCTGGGGATGTGGCTCGGTGGTCGAGTGCCCGAGTTCAATCCCTGGTACCAAAAAAAAAAAGAAAAAAGATTAGATTATCTTCAGTTGAACTAGACTTTTTCACCCGCAGGCTACTGCTCCAGAGATTTGGTGATTTGATACATATGCATCACACTCACAGCATATGAACTTGGGTGCATTTTTCTAAGAACAAAGCCCATTGTTTCCATCAGTTTTCTAAGGGGCCCTTGCCCCATGAAGGCATCAAATGACCATAAAAATTTTCAAGTGACTGCAAAGTTTATTTCTCAGAACCTGTTTTTTGATTACTATTATGCAACAGAGACCAGTTACCCTCAGGCACAAGCCCAGGAATGCAGATTCCCTGAGAGCAATGAGGGGCAAGTCCATGTGCTTTATCAGCTGGCTAAACCAGAGGCAGGACCAACATGGTTCAGAAAAACTGAGAAGTGAAAGAGGCTCCCAAAGAGGGGCCAAGACTAGAACCTTCTTAGGAGAGTATGAGTTCCCTCTAACAAAAACAAATGATGAAGCCGGGCGCAGTGGTGCACGCCTGTAATCCCAGCACTTTGGGAGGCTAAGACAGCAGAATCGCAAGTTCAAAGCCAGCCTCAGCAATGGTGAGGCACTAAGCAACTCAGTGAGACCCTGTCTCTACATAGAACACAAAATAGGGCCGGGAATGTGGCTCAGTGGTCGAGTACCCCTGATTTCAATCCCCAGTACCAAAAAAACAAAAAACAAAAAAACCACTGCATCTTTTTTTAGTGGGAGCTGGGGATTGAACCCATGGCCTCATATGCATGATAGGCAAGCATTCTACCACTGAGCCACACTTAAATTTTTCATAACTTTTTAAAGTTG
Source organism: Geosciurus inauris (assembly GCA_004024805.1). Taxonomy (NCBI): domain Eukaryota; kingdom Metazoa; phylum Chordata; class Mammalia; order Rodentia; family Sciuridae; genus Geosciurus; species Geosciurus inauris. The sequence goes on along the minus strand of PVHX01013431.1, from coordinate 10,080 downwards.
AATAAGTCCTCAATGTACCAATCCAAGAGAGGGGAATAGTAAGCAAAAAATCAGACTGCATAACTTTGTGAAACCAAAATTGTTAATTGATCTATTAAGGAAAGCCAGCCCTTGTGCTAAAATCAGTGTATAGATTACTTACTTCAGGTATTGCACAGATGAAGACTGAGGAGAGGCTGTTACCAGTGCAAAGCAATTTCTTAGAGGTCTCACTAAAGATTATGTAACACTTATCAGGGATCAAAAAACCAGGAAATTGGTATGAAACACAAGACTGTAATTTATTTAGGACGCTGATATACATTTTAGATGGACATCTAGTAAGCAAGTAGGGGATAGACTTAAATAATACTTTCTAACTAGCTAAGCACAATAGCACATTCCTGTAAGCCCAGCAACTTGGAAGGATTACAAGTCTGAAGCTAGTCCAGGCAACTTAATGGAAACCCTGTCTCAAAATAAAAAATAAAAAGTGCTGGGGATATAGCTCAGTGACAGAGTGCCCCTGAGTTCAATCTCTAGTATTACAAATTAACATATTAATAAAAATTATTACAACAAAACTGGGCTTGCCAGGCATATGTGAGGCCCTGGGTTTGATCTCAAGCTCCGTAGCAAAAAAAAAAAAAAAAAAAAAGAAAGAAGTAGATCATATATGCACATCCCCATCCCTGAACAATTCTGAAGGTGGAGATCCTCCCAGCTGCTCAAGCGTGTACTACACTGAACTGCAGAAGGCAGCAGTGCCTCACCTCCCACCCAACACACAGTGGGAGTTCACAACAACAGATCCTGGTGTGATATGGTTGTCACATGCTGGGATGTGGCGACACCCCAGGAGAAATCAAACACAGAAGATTTCAGAGGCCTAAAGGCCTTCAGCCCTGTATCCTCCAGCTGCCAGCTTTTCAGCCCCTCTCACCTGAGACTTTTCAATTCCAAGGTGCCCCAGAAGCTGGGGAAGCAGCTGGAGAAGCAGAAGTGCTCCTCCACCTGGCCCTCCAGCCCAGATACCTGCTGACAGCACCAGCCACAAGCTTCAGCTGCTCCTCAGCAGAGGCTGCCTGCTGCTGCCACCGACGCCTGGCCTCCTGAGCACGGCTCAGCTCCAACTGCAGGGCCTAGGGAGGATGAAGTAAAGGAAAGGGTCCCTCCCTGGGGCCCAGGCTGCAGGTTCAAGCCGCTTGCCCTCCCTTTGTCTCTGCCTCTGTCACATACTAACCTTGGCACCCGTCCGCTCCACCTCTACCTCCGCAGTTTTGTCCTGCAGGGCACGCTGCAGGATGGCCTGCTCCTGGCTCTGGGCTGTCACTTGTTCCTGGAGCTCAGCCACCTGGGGGAGAAGAGGGAGCTGGGCACAGCACTCTAGAGTCAAAAGCTGTGGGGGCCATTGGGGACAAAGGGATGGGGCAGAGGTCTTTGAAGGAATGCCATGTAGGGAGACAAGTGGCTAGAGTTCCTGAGAATAGAGTGTGAGTCCAGTTGTCCTTCCAGAAGCATGTTCCACCTACTCCCACTTTGAGGAATACCCCCTGATCCATCCACAAACACCTACCACTTCTGACCATGCCACTGGCTCTCAGATGCTGTCACCTTGTCAGAGTCCATCCCTGACCAAACTACCTAAAGCAGACCCACTATGGTCTCTCTGACGCATCATCTTTAAAATTTTCCTTTTCAGCATATATGCTTGCTTGACATTACCTGTTTACTTGCTTGTTGAATCTCCATTCTAGAACATAAACTCTTTGAGAGCAGAGTTGTCTTGTCTGTTTTGTTCAGTTTGCATGTGGTAACCACTCAATAAATATCTGCTGAATAATTACCATTCCTGTGCAAGGAGCTGAGAGGACTACAGGGACAAATAAAGCCACTGACCTGTTCCTTCAGCTGCTTCACACAGTCTCTGTGCTCCAGCTCCTGTGCCTTAAGCTGCACCATGAGGGTAAACACCTTCTCCCGCCAACGGTTCAGTAGAGACTGGCATTTCTTAGTGAACTCAGGCTCCAGTAAATCTGAAGGCTGAACCTGAAGATGGGGAAAATGTGGGCTCCTAGGGCAACAGAGGAAGGAGGTACCATCTTTGGCTTTTCTCTGTCCTGCCTGAGCAACAGAAGGCATGGGCTGCCTCAGGAGGCCCTACCTTCCTGGCCAGCTCCTCCTCCTGCAGGGTGAGCATGTGCATGAGGCTCTGCACACGCACCTGCATCAGCTCTACTGTAGCGTGCAGGCCATCTCGGTCCTCCTCCAAGTTCTGCAAGGGAGGAAGAGTAGAGTGTCTTAGGGCTCCATGCCTGTCCCAGGGCACGAGCCAGTTTGGGCCCTGCACCATCACTGCCTACCCTGTTAGGGACTATGCTTTCCTTCAAGGGTACCCACACCCCCTAACCTGATTCCTGATGTCTCCCTCCAGACCGCACCCTGTATTCCCTCACCTGCACAGTGTCCAGAAGCTCCTGTCGCTCTGTTTCCCACGCCTGGCTACGGGCCTCAAGAGGGCCTTGTTCCCCCACATATTTCCTCAGATTCTCAACCAGGGTCACCTGAGCCTCCAAATCTTCTTGTGTCTTGCTAGGATTGGGGTGGAAACAGAGCAGCCATTAGGGGGGCAACCTGAAGAATCCCATGTCACCAACCTCTGGGCCCCCTCAACTATCCTTGTCAATTTACCTGAGCTCCTTCCGCAGCAGCTCGGCCTCCTTCTGGGCCACAGTCAATTCCTTAACTTCCCCTGCCCTCCTGGTTTCCAGACTATTCAGAGACTTCTCCAAGCCCTCAGCCTTGCTGGTTAAACTAAAAAGAGCCTCCTGGTGAGCCTGTGTCAAGGCTGACAGCTGTAGAGAGAATAGTGGGCTCAGCTGAACCTTCTATCAGGATCTTCTAAACTATTCCTATTTTGGTCTTGTTTCTCCACTCCCACCGTCTGTGACCTCAGAGAAAGAGCCAACAGATCATTTGTCAGCTCCATCCATGAGGGCAGAAACTCAGGCAATTTGTTTATCAAGTCCCCAGCTCCTATCTTAGGGATGGCAAAGAGAAGCACTGGGTTTCCTGATGGAATTACCTCCCTTTTCCAGTCCTCTATACAAACCTCGCCCACCTTCCTCACTATCCCCCACCACACTGGAATCAAGGTACCTGGAATAAAGCAGGGAGAAAAACTACTTCCTTCTGGTAAGAGGCCACCTGAGTGCTAAGAAACAAGCAATCTGAATAAGACCAAAACACCTAGATTCTCTGTCTTTCCAAGCTGCCTGCTTTACCTTTGCCAAAGACCTCATGGCTTGACTGCTCTTGGGGATCTCTTCTGATAACTACTCTTTGCTGGGAAGTTCCTGCCCAGCTACCCTGTTCTGAGTCTGAACCCCTCTTGTTCCCACATTCACCTGCTCTTCATGTAGCCTCTGAACTTCCTCCAGCTCCCGCTGACTCTCCTCTTCTAGTTTCTTACGGACAACCTCAGCCCCAGTCAAGGCAGCACGCAGGCCCTCAGCCTCAGCTCGGCCAGCCTTCTCTGCCCGTGCCAAAGCCTCCAGCTCCATAGACTGGGCCTCCAGTCTCATCTTTTGTTGCAGTGAGGTCTCCCGCAAGACCTGGACTTCCTCCTCCAGCTGCCGCAACTCTTGTAGCTGCCGAAAGATCAGCTCAGCCTGCTGGCTCAGGGCCTGAGACCCCTGCAGCTCTAGGGACCTTCAAAGACAGGATGGCACAAACAAGAAAGTGTCTCTGGTGCTAAGAGGTGGGCCAAAGGCATAACTGGAGATAAGAAGAGGACCCCTCCATCCTCACGTGAGGAGGTGGGAGATGAAGCTGGGGCATGGGGATCCCTGTACTCCCATCAACATTGTCATTCGTGGGGCCCTACTAAGAATAATAATAGGTCCACTGTCTGGGTTCATAGAACCTAATGGCTAGTGAGACCATGGAACATGATTTCTCTGGAGACCTACACATAGGCAGATGTATCACACATCAAATGTGCACATCACAAGGCCACAAGTTCTGAGGGAAGTGGTTAGAAAAGCATGTAAGACTTCTGAATTCTCAGCTGGGTGCAGTGGCACACACCTGTAATCCCAGCACTTTAGGAGGCTGAGACAGGAGAATTGCAAGTTCAAAGCCAGCCTCAGCAATGGCGAGGTGCTAAGCAACTCAGTGAAACTCTGTCTCTACATAAAACACAAAATAGGGCTGGGGATGTGGCTCAGTGGTCGAGTACCCGAGTTCAATTCCCGGTACTGCCCCCCCAAAAAATGACTTCCAAATTCTGATATAAGACTAGGGAAAATGAGGGAGGCATAGGCATAGGGGTAGGGACTTCCTGAGCTTTCAGGATCAATATGGCAAGGCTTTTACAGAATACTTGGCCTACTGTATGAGGAGTCTGAGAGGGCAGAAAAATAAATGACATACTCCCAACCTTCAGAGAACAGTTTATTGGTGTCATTTAAATTCAAACCAGCTCATAACATGGCTGAGACAACTCCCTCATTGAGAACCATACTTTTTTTTTTAAAGGGATCCTTAGGCTTTAGGGGACTTGCCAAAAGTCCCCTACCTGGCAGCCAAACTAAAAATAGAATCTCTGTCTCCTGACACCAGTCTAATACTCCACCTTCATCATGCACCTTTCTCCTGGATATAATCCCTACTCTGGATTGACAGTACATTTGGGAAAAGATACATGAAATAGCAAGAGTAAGAATTTTTGCTGGGCACATTGACACATGCCTATAACCCCAGCCACTCAGGAGGCTGAGGCAGGAGGATCACAAATTTGAGGCCAGCCTGGGCAACTTGAGACCCTGTGTCAAAACAAAAACTAAAAAAGAACACACAGTGGTGCATGTTTGTAATCCCAGAAACAAGGATTGCAAGTTAGAGTCCAGCCTTGGCAACTCAGCAAGACCCTCAGCAACTTAGACTATCACAACAGAAAATAAAATGGACTGGGTATATAGTTCAGTGTTAAAGCGCTCCACATTCAATCCCAGTAAGAGAAACACACACACACACACACACACACACACACACACAAGAATTTTCACAGCACATTTACAGATAGCATGGCCAGATCCAATGGCATGTTCTCCAAAAAGGCTTTCTTTAATACTTCTTAAGAATGAACCCATGCACCACAGTGCTGGGTCTACACATCTGGTCTGCACATCATCTTGTTTTATCTGGTGCTTTCCAATTAGCTGCGATCAACCTATCTCCTCCCTTAGAAATTTATATTCCTTGTTAAGTTGAAAATTTAAGTCAGGCTCTTATTTATTTTTTATCCCCACCCCTGGAGTCTAACACTCCTTATTATATATGCATTGTAGGTACCAATAATTGCCTATGTAAAAATGTACAAGTTATTGAGCCAAGGGCCCAAACAGGGCAAGGAATCTACTTCAGAGAGGAAGGGTCACTTGCAAGCACAAATGAGAAAACAGCAACAATGGATCCCTACCTGCCTCTCCGCCCTGGCCCTTGCCCATTTCCAGAAACATCCTGTTCCCACATGGTCACTGGAGACCTCTGGGTGTCAAGTCGCCTCTCTGAGCCATCCTGATGGGCTGGGGGTTGGACCAGGGGAATGTCTGAGACCCACGTGGGAGCCATTCTTGAAAGAGTTGGAAGGGGCCTGGCTTGGAAGTGGGAGGGGGGAATCAGCCCAGTGAAACCTGAGGAATCATAAGAGCAAAGATGGTCATTAGTTTCTCAGGAAAACGCAATCAATGGACCTTACTGATTGCCGGGCCTCACTGACCTGAAGGTGGCAACATCTCCACATTGGCTGACAGTTCTACATTCTTTCTCCAGCCATCTCTCTTCCCCTGGGCAACAGGAGAAACAAAGACACTCCAATTTAATTTTCAAGCCACCTTCAAATGAGAAAGCCCTTACAAAGTCAAAATCCTTAAATTCGAGCCAGGTTCAGCAACTTTCAGCTCCTTTTTCTTACATCCCAAAAAAGGTAGGGGATACCCCAGGTCCATTTGCTTGTCCCAACCTGGCTCCCCATAGAACTGGGCAATAACCACGTTGTGGAGAGAATTTACTGAAATAGGCTGAGTTGAGGTTCTTAGGGCTTTATTCCAACTTTTAAGATTCTGGTCAGGGCCTTTACCTTCCTCCTCTGGGCTGGAGGTGAGAAAGGAGGTACACAGTGCAAGGGCCCTGAGCTCAATTTCCAGAATTCTCTCCATGGCTCAGCAAGGCCTTGGGGAAGCCCGTCAAGGCACCATAAAGCCATGACTCTGAGTCCTTCTCTATTAAGGTGCTGCCCCAAGGCCTAGCCCCAGAAGAATGTGGCACATGTAGGGCCTGTCGCCTCTCTGGGACCCCTGGGACTGCAGGCAGCCTAGAGCAGGTGGCAGAAAAACCAGCTTCCTGACATCTCATCCCAACCTCTCTTATTCTCAGTTTCTCTCTACTGTCCCCTCAGTTTCGATTTGGGTTGCCCTTCTCTCTCGAGTCCCACAGCAGAGTGAACTCTCGAAAGACTCCTTGACCCTGGGTCCCACCCGATTTCATCTATTGTTTACCCGAACTTGGGGTTCCTACCCACTGACCCCTCTTACATCCTATCTACTTTTTTTCCTGAAGGGATTATTGTGATCCCTCACTTTCACCCTCATCTCCCAGGTAACAACCTGCTTTTTTCTCTTTACTCTCTCCCAAATACCCCGTTCTCTTCATCCTGCCGGCCTCTAAAACTCTTTTGACCACCTCATCTTTCCCTTCACTCCGGCCCCTGTGACCCTCTTCCCTTGTGGACCCCTGAACCCACCCCCAGAATCCCTTCAGCCCTTTCCCGCCCCCAACCGACTCTTCTCGAACGCCCCTTACCCAGCTCGAGAGGCCCCTCAGCCCTTTGACCACACCCCCTACACCTCGCTCCGGGACCGGCCTCCTCCCTTCACTGTGCATGCGCAAGACGGGTGGTTCAGCGCGTCTCCCTAGTCCAATTTCGCCCAGGAAGGCGGGGGAAAGGTGCACGCAGGCGCAGTGGCATCTAAGGCTACGCCCAATCAACGCAACGGGGCATCTCCGCGCCCTGTCAGCTCCTCCCCACTCCGGGAACCCGGGAAAACTTCTAAACTAATCAAAAAAGGCGGAAGGCGGGAGATCGGGGACCCACCCGGAGCGCCGCCCAATAGAAAAGATGAGTGTAAATGAGAGGGCCAATCAGGAACGGCACGGGGGGCGGGCTCGCTCGGCGCGAAGTCGACCCGGGAATTCCGAAGGAGGGGTCGACGCTGCCCGCGCGCAGAAGCCGCGCCCCTCCCTGCCCCAGCTTCCTGGCTGTCAAACTGCTGCGGGAGCGGGAGCACCGGCCTTGGCAGAGAAGCCGAAAGGATACTACCTGGAGCAGAGACCACTCCTAGGCTGCACCACGCGTATAGATCTGAAACTGGGCTGGTGCCGGGATGTAAAGGGCGATTTTGCCTTGCGGAATTTCGAGGAGCTCCTTCCGGTTTTATCCCACCCAGAGAAGCCGGGAAGTAAGGTGTTAGATCCATCTTGTTGATTTAGGGGCCCGTTTGCACTGTCCTTTGGGGTGATAGTGAATTCACTTGGGTTCGAGTTAATTAAGTGAGGGATTGGCCGGAAGAGCGGGGCACGGTCGAATGGGAGGGGTGCTCTTATTTGAAGGAGCAAATCTGACAGCAAGCTTCTCCCAATTACACTGAGGTGATACGTTCGTATTGCCATGTTCATGTTTGTATGACAGGATCGCCCTGATCGCCCCCCGCCCCACATACACCTCCAGTTTGCGTTTTCCCAGAAGCTGCCTAACGTATGATTTGTTGCCTTGCACAGATTGGAGACTCCCTGGATGTTTGACGGCCTAAGAATCTAACTTAACTGAGGTGTCATAGGACGTGTTCCTGTTTTTGCATTGGGCCAGCACCTTCCTGGAATTCCTTAGTTGCAAATCTGCTTAACAATCAACTTTACATTGCATTCAGGCTACTCGATCTCTGAATTTTCACTACTTTGAGCTGTGTACTCAAAGTTGAAATTACACACAGTACAGCTCATTTTTCAGACAAGTTAACTGAAGCCAAGGGTGCATGGCTGAGGAGTGGAAAAGGTGATGGATTCCTGAAAAAAAGGTGGTGTGGAAGGGACACTGCCCATGTTACCCTGCTTCCAATTGCTACGTATAGGGGGTGGCAGAGGCGGTGATCTCTACACCTTCCATCCCCCCACTGGAGCTGGTTGCACCTATCGCTTGGGCTGCAGGGCCGACCTATGTGATGTGGCCCTGCGGCCCCAGCAGGAACCTGGCCTCATCTCTGGAATCCATGCTGAGCTGCATGCTGAGCGCCGGGGTGATGACTGGAGGGTCAGTGTGGAAGACCACAGCAGCCAAGGTAAGCATTGAGTAGGGCAGCACTTCCCCTGGGCAGTTCCAGGTTGGAATAAGAGGATCTTCTGGGATCCTGTCATCTGCATCCCTAAATCCCTATCATGTTGGTTGGACTGTCAGTCTAGTTCTTGAATTTCCATCAGAAGCATGCACCGTCAATTCTGCAGAATTTACCTGCTGTTTGGCTTACAGAAGGGCTTGGTGGATCCAGGACATAGGTCATCATCAGGGAAGTGTCACAGTGGGGATGTTTTGGGGCCAAGCTCAGGCTTGACTCATTTTTCATCTTTGCTGATGTATCTTGTTCCTGTTAGGTAGCTCATAATGATGACCTGAACATGTGTCTTTCCTTCCTACTAAAGGCAGCCTCAGAAAGCCAGGGCTCAATTGTGTTCTGCCACTGGCTCCTGATAAAACCTCAGGCCTGTCAACTTTGTGTTTGGTAAAGTCAGTGCTGGGATTGCTATAAACATTAGACTATAGTAGCCAACATTCATTTAGTCACTAGCTAGCTATCTTCTAAAGCATATTGAATGTAGATGTCATTAACACCCTCGATTAACAGCCAAGGAAAATGATGCACAAAGGTTAATAAACAGCTGATAAACGGCAGAGCCAGAATCTGAACCAGTCTGAGGCTATAATGAGTGCACATGTGAGAATTGGACCTAAGCACTTTGGAAGGAGTTTCCAGCTAAGGAGATTACAGGTGGTGTTATTTGTCAAGGGGTTTAGAATGTGAGAATTTGATTCTCTTCCCCATGTCCCCTGAAAAATCAAACAGGTCCATATTTCCATATTTCTTCACTCCTGATTGGTCATTTCTGTTCTTGTCATTGTTTCATGCCCCACCATCAACAGGGACTTTGGTCAATAATGTCCGACTCCCAAGGGGCCACAGGCTGGAGTTGAGTGATGGTGACCTCCTGACCTTTGGCCCTGAAGGGCCCCCTGGAACCAACCCCTCGGAGTTCTACTTCATGTTCCAACAAGTCCGGGTCAAACCTCAGGACTTTGCTGCCATTACAATCCCACGGTCTAGGGGAGAAACCAGGGCTGGTTTCCTGCCCATGCTGCCCTCCCAGGGGGCCCCACAGCGGCCCCTCAGCACCCTCTCCCCTGCCCCTAAGGCCACACTGATCCTCAACTCCATCGGCAGCCTCAGCAAGCTCCAGCCCCAGCCCCTCACCTTCTCCCGGAGTCGGGGTGGGCAACAGAGCCTGCCTATTCCCACTCCAGCTGGGGAAGTGGGTACCACGCCTGCTGCACCCCCAAGAAATCGGAGGAAATCAGCTCACCGAGTGTTGGCAGAATTGGACGATGAGAGTGAGGCTCCTGAGAGCCCCCAACCAATCCTCACAGAGCCCAGGAAGAAACTCCGTGTAGAGAAAACCCCACTGACACCCAGTGGGTAAGTGGCATACTCACTGTCAGGCTACTCTCAATATTTCACTGCCTTTTGATTCCTTTTTAGAGCCTCAGGCTGTGGAAGCCCCTCTGCTTGGGCCCCTCTGCTTGGGAGGCGAACAGAGAGAATATTAGAATGGCAGGAGCTGAGCCGGGTGTGGTGGCCCACGCTTGTAATCCCAGCACTTAGGGAGGCTGAGAGAGGAGGATCGCGAGTTCAAAGCCAGCCTCAGCAATGGCGAGGCACTAAGCAACTCAGTGAGACCCTGTCTCTACATAAAACACAAAATAGGGCTGGGGAT
>PVHX01013430.1:0-54740 GCA_004024805.1 Geosciurus inauris | reverse complement strand
TCTTGCTAAGTTGCTTAGGGTCTCACTAAGTTGCTGAGGCTGGTGATCCTCCTGCCTCAGCCTCCTGAGTCGCTGGTATTACGGGCGCGCTCCAACACACCCAGCTCTAGGTATAACCTTTCTTGAAAGTTACTTCCATTGATACTTTTCTGGCTCCCCATTCATTCACATCTTTAAACACAATCCTTAGCTCTTGCTTGAAATCCTGGGACAGGTAGATGCTGACCTTTGTGCTCCCTCCTCCCAATCCCCACCTGTACCCAAGAGCAGTTGGTGACAACACAGAACCAAGGCTACCTGAGAAAGGGGGTGGTCCATGTCTCAGAGCCAGAACCTTCCTCACTTGCTGACTGGTCAGCAGATACATGACTCCAGCTAAGGCACACACTGTCTGGTTGCCCATGGTGACATAGGGCAGGTGACACATGGTGACCCAGAGGCACAAAATCCTCACATACTCCAAAAACATCTCTTCAGGGAATGTTGTCCTCACCTGCCCTTCCCCATCACACCTGTCCAGGCACCTCTGGCAGAGTGGGCCAGGCGGGATTGATGGGCCCTTTCCTTCTACCCCTTCTGATGGAGCTACAGAGGAGCCATGAAACACACAGATCTGATCCCAGAGAGATCACCTGTCAGTCAACTCAGGGGCCCACGGGGTGGCAAGGCAGCTGGAGTGATGGAGAGGACTTCACTGGCACCAGTTCCACCCTGCCTTGTCAGGAAGGCCATGGGCAAGCAGCCTCCCTTCTCTGGGCACCTGCAGAGAGGCAGAAGTAGGAGTTAAACTAGCTGCATGCAGGCCAAATCTGACCCACAGCCATGCTTTTCTTGGTCTCATCATTTAAGATATTTTTCACATTAGTTGCCAAGCTTTTAAAACTGATATTTCACTTTCATGTTTGCTTTCAGACTTCTCTTGGAAGATGAGACCCTTATTCCCTGTTATGTACTTATCCAGTTCTATGTATGGAATACATTTCTGGAATTTTAATGGCTAGGTTTAAGGAAATGCATATTTCCAATTACAAAGGTTGTATTACTCTAACGACAACATTTTTGCATTTAAGAAATTTTTTTAGTTGTTGATGGATGTTTATTTATTTATGAGATGCTGAGGATCAAACCCAGTGCTTCACACATGCGAGGCAAGTGCTCTACCATGGAGCCACAACCCCAGCCCAACCTTTTTGCATTTTAACATGAATATAGAACTGGCTTTCTATTTTAATTCTGGCTCCTGAGGATTAGTGATGTCCTAGAAAGCATCAGGCTTCATTTGAATCATCAATTCAACAAATATATTTTGGATGATGCTGTGTATCGGGCACTGTTCTAGGAGGGAGGGTACACACACCATCAGTACAGAGGCCTTCCTGTCCCTACAGGACAGAGAAAGGAACAGCCAGTGACTAAATTAACAAATCACATAGTGACCGCACAATCAAGAAAAATAAAGCGGGGCAGGGAGGAGCGAGTGCAGTAGGAGAGCTGTCACATAGGTTTATCCAGAGTGCGAGAAAATGGAGGACTTGGATTCAATCTTGGGTTTGGCAAGAGAGAGGTCATTGATCATCATGACCAGGGCAAGTTCAGAAGAGCAGGAGGACCACAGCCTGATCTGAAGGATCAGAGAAATGGGAACAGGAGGGTGAGGTGGGTCCTGAAAGGTCTTTAGTCGAGGATGGGAATTGAACTTCCTGTTTGTGTGGCGATGGGAAGTGGACAACGGATTGGGAAGAGCTGGTGACCCAGGAGAAGGGCTGGGGACAGGAGCAAAGTTCCTGTTTGGCTAGAAATACGAGTCAGAGGCTTTGGAGCATTGGAGGTTGGCATTGGATTCCTTAGGACTGGATAAAGCTGCAGTGTACAGGCACAGGGACAGTTAGGTGGGTAGATTCTGCATGGGAAAATTAAGTTCTCTTTGGCTTGTTTCTGTTTTCTCAGTGACATTGGAGGCAAAAATCACTCACTGAGAGATGCAGAAAAAGAATGTTGGAGATATGAGAGAAAATGTAAAATACTATCTCTGATCCCAGCACTTAGGGAGGCTGAGACAGGAGAATCGTGAATTCAAAGCCAGCCTCAGCAATGGTGAGGTGCTAAGCAACTCAGTGAGACCCTGTCTCTACATAAAACACAAAATAGGGCTGGAGACGTGGCTCAGTGGCCAAGTACCCCTGAGTTCACTCTCCAGTACCACAAAAAAAAAAAAAAAAAAAAAAAAAAAAAAAAAAAAAAAACTACCTCTGAGCCAGGTGTGGTGGCGCACGCCTGTTATCCCAGTGACTTGGGAGGCTGAGGCAGGAAGATTGCAAGTTTGGGGCCAGCCTCAGCAACTTAGGGAGGCCCTAAGCAACTAGCAAGACCCTGTCTCATAAACGAAAAAGGGCTGGGGATGTGGCTCAGGGGTTAAGCACGGCTGGGTTCACTCCCTAGTAACCCCAGCCCTCCTAAAAACTACTATCTGTGAGCATGAAAGAGGAAATCCAACAGAAAAATTTGGCAACCAATAAAGTCCAATAAAGTTGACTTAAGACAAAAGCACCCAACGGGACCTACTGCCTCTAGAGAGCTATGAATATCATATGAATGAAAAGTTCCAATCCACACTAGTGTAGAGTCCAACCGCACCGACATGCGTATGGTAATCGCCGTTGAAAACTCAATTAGAAACTCACAGAAATAGCACAGTGGCTGTCTGAGCCCAACACATCTGCCTTGGACTGGTAGTCTGCAAAACATAAAAAGGGGCATAGAGAAATTAACATAGGCTGATGTCATTAGACATCAAACGTCATATCTTACAAAGGATGCTTTTTCTACAGTCTCCAGATTTTTCTGTAATAGGCAAGCCTCACTTTTTGAGAATGGACGGTAATGCTAAGAAAAAAGAACTTAGAAACTAGGCTGCCACAACCTGGGAGTAGATACTGCCCAGAGCTGAAGTCAGGACACTGGGTTTTGCTTTTTCCCCTATAAAATGGGGTTCCTACCTGCTGCTGCTTGTTGAGATGAGAGGGGGCATGTGCACCTCTCTTTCATGCAGAGCTGCTCCATGTATGACCCAGGAGAACCACAGAGTTGTGATGGTTATTTCTTAAATGCCTTCTTGGTTTTAGGTGTTTGGCTCCATCAAGGGGGCCAATGTGGGCATCCTCCTTGATGCGTCGGCATTTGGCAATGGCCCTCGGAAAGAGGAGTTCCAAAATGACCTCATGGTAAGTCTTTCTGGCACAGGAGATACCTGGAGTCGCTCTGCTCCCCACCCCACCCCCAGCTTTGTTTATAGCAAATGCAAAGCGGAGTGTTTTGTGAAGAACAGTTCCCGTTTAATTAGCACCTACATGAAGGAAACGTGTTGCATGCTGCGAAACCTCACCACATTCGGGTTACAGTGTGAACTTCTAGTATTCTCGCCACAGCGTATCTGCCAACTAGGCTTTGCCCCAAGAGCTCACAGTTCCCTGAAGAGGGGATGAAAAGGCAGGAGTCAGTTGGGGGCTGACTCCAGCCCAGCCCGGCACTGGGATCCTGGCCTTTTCTGGCTGGAGGGGCTATTCTGGTTCCTTTGGTGGATCCGGAGTAGGAAGTCTCAGAACTCTAGAGGCAGATGATGAGTCAAACCCAAACCCCCGCTGGGCCGTGGACCGTGGTACCTGAACCCTCTAGTGCTTAGCTACCTCCTCTGTGAAATGGGAACAGGAACGACGCCTACCCAACAGGGCCACGCGGAAGGATTTTGTTCCAGTGAAGCGCTCAGTGCAGACCTGGCAGAGAGAGGAACCTCTGTAGTCTCTGAGGGGATGTGGAGGGACATTATGGAAGCCCCTAGAGTTTTAGGGGGACCTCAGCACCAAAACCCTTCTATTTTATAAAGGCCAGGTATAGCCTTTACAGGTTCAATGTGGTCCAGCTCGTCCAGCTGTCCAGATTTGCCCCCTGTTCTGGGTGTCAGGGAACAGATGTCTATGCGAGCTCCCCTCAGGACAAGTCTTTGGGGCTGAGTTTCCAAAGATTCCCCAGGCCTGGTGGTCTGATGTTAGCCAGGACAAGGCTCATGTTGGTGGCGGGAAGGTGACATTTCTAGCTGGCCAGGTGGAGGGAGGAGCTGCCGCTTGAGAGCTCTGAACGGGCAGGTTGCGCTCATTGCTGCGTCTTCGCCAGCGGCCTTGCTGAGAGGTCCCACCTCTCCCATCCCCCAGGGGTGTGGCAGCTAGGTGCCTGTGGTCTAACCATAGCGTATACTGGGACAGGTGGCCAAGAAGCTCACCTCACACACATGAGACCCAGTGAGCCGGAAGCTTGGGGACGGCCACCAAGCCATGACTCAGAGCCTTCATTTCAGCACGGCTCACACCCCAGCCCAGAGGGCCCCGCTAAGACTAGAGAGGGGACGCCAGGCTCCACATGGCTCTTGGCTCTGCGAGCCAGTGATGTCCTTTTGTCTGGCAGAGCCTCATCGATGAGCAGCTGAGCCTCAAGGAGAAGCTGTATGTCCTGTCCTTCGGCACCACCACCAGGGCCCTCTGGCCAGACCCCGTGGAAGTCAGTGCCTTCACGTGAGTGCTTCAGCCTCACCAGGGTTTCTTGTTCCCTCCTTAGGCGTCGGTGTCTTCACTGGAGAGTGTAAGACGCACACACCAGGACCCCTGTGAGTGGGTACAAAGTGACAATTCACAAAAGCGGAAGCTCAGCCAGCCAAAAATTTCTGGAAAAATGGTCACTGCACCAATGACCAGCCCACAGAATGAAAGCTGAGACAACTACAAGGCATGACTTTTGTCCTGCAAACTAACAAAGACAGGTTTATTATTATCAAATAACATGCACGTTTTTTTAAAACTTCAAATAGTAGGAAAAATAAATAGTGAGTCTCCCTCTCACTCCAGCTTCCTCCTCACATCCCAGTGATAGTTTTGTTTGGTTTATAAGGGGTCTCCTTGTGTTGCTGAGGCTGGTCTTGAACTTCTGGTCTCAGGGGGTCCTCCCAGCTCCATCTCTCAAGTAGCTGGTGGTACCAGTGTGTACCACTGTGCCTGGCTTCCAAGGCAGGGGGATTCTAGTTTGGAGTTTTGCGGGGGTGGAAAGGAGGTTTGTGCAAATTCCTCCTTGTACCAGTGTGTAGAGCTCTCTTCCATGAAGAGGACATCACCGAGCACGCGTCGGGGGTCATACTTGGCACTTCATGCAGACAATTGTCTTAATGTTTACAGTCACCATGAGGATTCTGTGGATGAGCAACTTGGACTCAGGGAACATGCCCAAGGAAATAGAGCCCAGATTGGATTCCCAGCTTAGATTCCTGGGAAGGAGATCCCCCTTGCCCAGCACCATGTACAGAAATGCCTGGCTCGGGAGCTCTGGCAGGACCCTGGCTCCATGGTCACTGGGGGTTCCTGACAAATCTTCTGACTCATCTGCAGAATGAGACCAGTGGTACCAACTCCTCACAGAGTTGTCACGATGAAATGAAAAATAGGTTACCTGGCGGGGACAGGTGCTCAGTCAACAGGAGCATCCTGTACTCTCTTCTGCACTCCAGTTGGGTCGCCGTTCTCTGGAACTTGAGTTCCTCAACTCCAGTCCCTGGGCTTTCCCTTGTCATGCCATGTCATGCCTGCTGCCAGGGTGGTTGTTGAACTTTTACTTTATATCAACTCTATTTATTATTGAAGGCGATTTCCTATCAAGACGGTGACCGAGAGGCACACATCACTTGCCATGATTAGGCAGTAACCATAAAAATAAATACAATGAAATATCAAATTCCAGCTTGAAACCGATTGGCTAAAGGTGCTAGGCTGGGACCTGATCTCTGTTCAAAGGGAGACTCGGCAGAGCGCTTGACTAGAGTGGGGTTCCATACACAGTGCTGTGGGGCAGAGGCAGGTGACTTGACAGCTAAAGTAACAAATGAGCCGGGTGCTGTGGCTCAAGCCTGTAATCCCAGCATTTAGGGAGGCTGAGACAGGAGAATCGCAAGTTCAAAGCCAGCCTCAGCAACGGCGAGGCGCTAAGCAACTCAGTGAGACCCTGTCTCTACATAAAACACAAAATAGGGCTGGGAATGTGTCTCAGTGGTAGAGCACCCCTGAGTTCAATCCCCAGTACCAAAAAATAAATAAAATAAAATAAAGTAACAAATGACAGTCTCATTAGCACCAAATGGAGATGTTCTTTCTTTCTTTTCCTTTTTCTTCTTTTCTTTCTGGTGGTGCTGGGGATGGAGCACCCGGGGGTTGTGTGTGCTGGGCAAGTGTTCTGCCACTGGGCTACACCCCAGCACAGTTTTCCTTTTATTAGCCTGAAAAAAAAAGTGGAAAGAGCAGAATATTACACTAATGCCCTATGAGGCATGCAGCCCAGGAAGAAGTCCTATCTCTTGCAGGACTTAGCTGCACAGCCACGTGCAGGCCCTCAGAGTTACGGGATTGGTTCCATGCTTCATGCTGAACTCTAGCTCCCGGGAAAGCTGGGTGGGTGTAGTGGGAAGAAGGGACTCAGCCCCAGTCCCTCAAACAGCAGACGCTGCAAGCTCAGGTTCTAGAGTCAGACTTGATTTGAAATTTCAGTTTTATCAGTTGTGTTTAGTGTCACCATGGACAAGTCCTAACTTTGAGCCTCGATTTCCTTGTCTATAAAATGGGAATAAAGGCATCTACCACAATGGTTACTATTAGGCTTAAATAGGCTAAAATTTGTCCTGGACTTGGCACCTGGTAAGAGTCCACATGGAGACATTTTGTTCAAGGGTGGACCATATATCTGACGTGGTCCCACAAGATGATAACGAAGCTGAAAGATTCCTGCCACCTAGTGACATCATAGATGTCATAACAGTGCAATGCTCACGTGTTTGTGGTGATGCTGTTACAAACAAACCTACTATACTGCCAGGCACAGTGGCGCATGCCTATAATCCCAGTGACTCGAGAGGCTGAGGCAGGAGGATCACAAGCTCAAGGCCAGCCTCCGCAACTTAGCGAGGTCCTAAGTAACTTAGCAAGAACCTGTCTCAAAATAAAAAATAAAAAGGGCTGAGGATGTGGCACAGTGGTGAATCTCCCATGGGTTCAATCACTGATACCAAAAATCATTTCTTTTTTTGTTTTTTGTGGTGCTGGGGATTGAACCCAGGGCCTTGTGCATGCAAGGCAAGTACTCTACCAACTGAGCTATATATCTAGCCCCTGATACCAAAAATAAATAAATAAAATAAAAATAAAAATAGAGCATATACAATTCTATATAGTACATGATGCTTGGCAATGATAATGGATGCCCATCTTTCTGGTTTCTGTGTCTACTATGCTGTCCTTTGTGTGTGCATGTGATTCTGGGATAAGCCCAGGGCTTTGTACATGCTGAGCAAATGCTCTACCACTGAGCCGCTGTGTTAAGTTCTGTTAATTTGATGTTAACACAGCCCCTGTGTTAAGCCTCTTGTCGATGTTTTAGAGCATGTTCCTTCAACAGTAAAACAGTGTGCAGGTTACGCCAGGAACAGCTTCAGCTCGGGCTCACCTCTTCTCTCTATTACATCACTTCCTCTCATGCCTGGTTTGATTTCCTGTCGTTTTGTTCACAGGAGCAATAGGCTACGCTGCATACACGCGCCACAGGGCCCAGGTGTGCACTAGGACACACCAGCTGGTTTGTGTATGTCCATACCACAAATGACAAAGTCACACAATGACAAAGTCACCAAAAGAAGGTTTTCAGAACGTCCTGGCTGTGACGTGGTGCGTGAGCGTAATCAGGTTGCTGCTCCTGTTTCTTTGCAGCCTCCAGGAACTCAAGCTCTGGGTAAAGAAACTGCAGCCTGAGGGAGGCAGCAATTTACTACAAGCCCTGAAGAAAATCTTCACACTAAAGGGGCTGGATTCTCTGGTGATTATAATGGGAAGCTGGTAGGTCCTCTTTCCTAAGCGGGTAACAAACTACACGAAGTGTGTCGAAGAAGGGAACACTGAGGAAGGGTCACCACACATGGTTCTCCACACATGCTCCATAGAGGATCATGTTTGTAGGTCACCCTGCCCACCAGCTAGGGCAGGGCAGCTGGGCCTGTGGTCCACCCAGCCCTGTGTCTTACACAGGTGACTCAGATCACAGGTGGTCAGTTCAGAATGAGTAGATGTTCCCTGGGAACTACCATTTTGCTGTGGAATATTCTCAAGATGATTGGACCTGGGGCACGTCTTCTCCTCTTCTATGTTCCTCCCAGCCCAGATCAGCCTTCTGAAATCCTGTCTGACTACATCCAACAATCCTTTGTGGGAAGGGACCTCCTCACCCAAGTCATCACCTACAGATGTGATGATCAGATTCCCTCTGTAAGTACTTGGGATTCTCCAAGGTTTCCCTTGGATTTGGCAATAGTGAGCTGGGTTGGCCTTTGAGGCTTCAGGCCTGGGCAGAATTCCCACGCTGTGGACCAGACACCCCTCCCTATACCTCCCTCTCCCGTTGGTAAATGGGAAGCATTGGAGAGCTGGCGGGTCCAGGCAAGGAGAGGGCTTGTCTGAGCATTGGTGTTGCCCTAGCGAGTGAGGACTGATCCTGTCACCATCCTGCAGGCTATCCTGAGGAACCTTGCAGAAGCACTCAGAGGTTACTATCACTGCTACAGCCCAGAGACAGAGGTAAGCTCTCTGCAAACACGCTGCCCTTCCTGCCTCCTCCAAGGCTCCCAGCTCGTATCCAGTAAGTTCACACAGGTAAAACCAGGTTAAAATGAGTATAGGGGAAGAACAAGGACAACCTGAGGTCACAAGTGCTTCTCTGGCCAGTGTATATGAGAGTCGATGGCATGCCTGGGAATCTACAGCCTGGTTGGCAGAATCCTCCATCGCTATCCAGGTCCATGAACACAGGCCCAGCCTCTGCTTCTGCCTCCACCAGAGCACTGTGTGAAACAGACACCTCTGTTCTCAGTCCTAGAAAGACCCCTGCATGACTGCAAGGGACCCACAGCTAGGCAGAAAGAGCAAATTATAGTCTGGATGTGAGGTTTCCCCCAAAAGCTCACATGTGAGACAATGCAAGAAGCTTTAGAGGAGAATGATTAGATGATAGGCTTGGCCTAATTGGTGGATTGATCCCTGATGGGATTCACTGAGTGGTAATTGGAGGCAGGCGGGGTGTGGCAGGAGGAAGTGGTTCATTGGGGGCAGGGCTATATCTGGAGAGTGGAGTCTCTCCCTGCTTGCTGATCATCGTGTGAGCTGCTTCCCTCTGCCACACTCTTCCGCCATGTTGTTCTGCCTCAACTGGAGACCTGAGGAATAAAGTCGGCTATCTACGGATTGAGACCTCTGAACCAAGAGCCCCTAAATAAATCTTTGCTCCTGCACAGTTGTTCTGGTCAGGTCCTTAGTCACAGCAGTGAGAAAAGCTGACTAAAACACAGTCCTATACCAATCCATTAGTGTCCTTTTCCCAGTTAACAACAAACATCATCCATGTTCCGAGTGGAGGTAATAATTAGAAAACACGCAGTATAGATCAATTTGGCAGATTAAGAATTCCGCCATTGTTAGGCCAACTGGCTGTGTCTGCTAATAAGCGTGAATAACCATGAGTAACTGAGTACTTGCATCTCACAAGTGTGTTCAAGTATCACAAAGTCTAGTATTTCTTCTCTTTCTTTCTTTTTTTGGTACCGGGTTTTGAACTCAGGGGCACTCGGCCACTGAGCCACATCCCCAGCCCTATTTTGTGTTTTATGTAGAGACAGGGTCTCACTGAGTTGCTTAGCGCCTCACCATGGCTGAGGCTGGCTTTGAACTCACAATTCTCCTGTCTCAGCCTCCCAAAGTGCTAGGATTACAGGCTTGCGCCACCAGGCCCGGCTACAAAGTCTAGCATTTCATACTAGGGAGTCAGGTCTGGCCACACCCCTCTTTGCTACCTCACTGCCCAACCTGTCTGTAGGTGTCACAGGCTACAAAAGTGGAAAGTTAAAGAAAACAAATGCAGTGAGCTTATCAGTCGCCTTATCTATGGAAGGATTTGTTGTTTTCACCCTCTTGATGAAGAAATGGGAACAAAGAATTTTATGTGAGGACTATGGCAAAACAGATAGCACATGTCCTGTTTAAACAGATGGCCTCTGCTCAGCCTACCCACTTGTTGCTCTATAGAAATGTAATCCCAATCTTACCAGGTCTTCCAATTTGTCAAGAAGAGTCAGAAATATGTTTTTTTTTTCCATTATATTTTTTAAAACCGAGTAAATTCACATAATATGAAATTAATCATTTTGAACAATACAGTGACACTGAGGACATTCACAATGTTTTACAACCCCACCTCTAGCTAGTTCCAAAACACTTGTATCACCTGTTTTAGTCAGCTTTATCGTTGCTGTGACCAGAAGACCTGACAAGAACAATTAATTAGTGGAGGAAAAGTTTATTTTGGGACTCTCAGTTTCAGAGGTCTCAGTCCATAGATGGCCGGATCCATTGCTCTGAACCCAAGGTGTAGTAGAACATCATGGTGGAAGAGTATGGTAGAGGAAAGCAGCTCAGAATATGGCACCAAGAAGCAGAGAGAAACTGCATACCAGGGACAAAATACATACCCCAAAGGCACACCCCCAGTGGCCCACCTCCCCCAGCCACACACTACCTGCCTACAGTTATAACCCAATTAATCTCTGCCAGTGGAATCATGCACTGATTAGGTTAAGACTCTCATAACCCAATCATTTCACCTCTAAATTTTCTTGAATTGTCCCACACATGAGTTTTTTGAGGGGATACCTTATATCTAAACCATAACATCACTCCCAAAAGAGGCCCTATCTGTACCCACAAAGTTCTTCACTTCTCCCTCCCCTAACTCCTAACTCCTGGCAATCACCAATCTGCTTCAAGTCTCTATGGATTTACCTGTTCTGGATATTTCACCTGGATGGAAGCGTACATCTTTTGAGTCTGCCTTCTTTCACTTAGCATGATGTTTTCAAGGTGCACCCATGCTATCGCAGATATCAGTACTTGATTCCTTTTTAGGGATAAATAGCTCTCACTATCTGGAGAGACCACAATGGTGGACATTTGGATTGTTCCCACCTTTTGACTATCACAATGTTGCCACAAACATGGGTGTACAAGGATCTGAGCCCTGTTCTCAGTTATTTGGATGACAGAACTAAAGTGGAATTGCTGGATCCAATGGTAATTCTATGTTTAATTTTTGGAAGAACTTGCAGACTCTTTCTGTAATGGCTATACCATCACATTCTCACCAGCGCTGAAGAAGGGTTCCAGTCCTTACTATTTTTTGTTTGTTATTATCATAGCCATCCCAGTCAGGGCAAAGTGTTCTTTTACATTTATAAAGTTAGGAAATCCTTCAGTTGTTTAAAAACACTGCAGGCCAATACTGTACATGTGGAACAAAACATATTTGGAGGCTCAATCTGGCACGTGGCCCCCGGTTTGTAACCTCTGGTTTAAACAGGCTGCCACTCATCTTTGGGAATCGCCTGGGTTGTCTGCCCTTTCCTGCCTTGGCCACTGCTGATAGCCAGGCAACTTCTGATGGCTGATTGCTCCCCTACCCTCCCAGCTCTATACCAGTCGGGATGTGGATGAGCTCCAGGCAGAAATCCAGAAGGCCCAAAGCCTACTGAGCCACATGCAAGCCCTGCACCAGAGCAATCCCTGTGAGGAGGAGGACTGTGTGGCAAAGGAGGTAGGTGGCATTCAACTGCAGGAGTCTGGGAATTACCTTTCTATGTTTTATTTACACACTATGAAGTTCAACCTCTCAGAGACTCAGTTTTTCACTTTGCCACTGTGACCAAGACAGGCTGGGCTAGATCAGCGCTCCCTAAATGATTTGGCATGGACTTATCCTTGTTTTTTAAGCTCATGGAGGGGCTACCCACCATCTTGGAGTCCGTGGTAAGGATAAGAAGGGGAAAGAGGATAGGAAAATAGAAAAGGAAGGGAGCTACTGGGTACATCTCTCGCTTCCCTGGAAATTCCAGAAAGCTCCAAAGGAAGGAATGAAGATAATGGGAGGGGAAAGCAGACCTTCCTTTTATCTACCAGGTCATGATTTAAGATGCTCCACCTAGGGGACTGGGCAAGTGGGGGAGATTGAAGACTTTCCAGTTGTAAAATATGGTTATGTAATGAGAGTTTTCTAATTTAACTTAGATTCCCACAGAGCGGGAAAAAGAGCCATTCACAAGTCTCTTGCCTAAACCCACGAAACATGATGCTCCTCTCTCAATTGAGTTCCCAAACTTGGACAAGACTTCTGCAGAATGGCTAAAAATCAATGGCCTTAAAGGTAAATCCCCACAGAGGGCAGAACCCTGGATACAGATGACCGAGGAAAAGGCCTGGACACTTAGGGGCTCAACCCAACTATTTAATTTCTTACAGCCAAGAAATTAAGTCTTTATCAGGTTCTGGCACCCAACGCATTCTCTCCTGTGGAAGGATTTGTGCCTATTCTGCAGAAAACAGTATCATCAACTATCCATGAGGTACTTCAAATGCAGAGCTCTGCCCCGTCCTCTGCATGGGTGCTCCCTTGTGGCATTTCCCATCCTCTGATATGTTCAGGCAATGAGAATCCTAAGTAGGCCAGAGTAGACCCAAGGGCCTGGACAGGGATGCAGGCTTTCCATCCGGGGTTCAGGATTGCTCTCCAGATCCCTGTCATAGGGCTGGGGTGTAGCTCAGTGGTACCTCATGTGTTTAGCATACACTAAACCTGGGATCAATCTCTAGCACCCAAATAAAAACAAACAAAAAATATACTGTAAGAGCTGGTTTTCAAAGATCTGGAATTGAAACTTGGGAGATGGGACAAGACAATAAATCAGGTACCACAGTCACCTCCTCCATGAAAGTTCTCCTCCACCCCACTGGGATAGGACGGACGTGAGCTTTTTGTGTCTTCATGTCCCGATTGCTCCTGTTGCCTGTTAACTCATATAGGTCCCCACCAAGCATGAGTCCTTTAAGAGAAAAACCCCTCTTGTGCAGCTCTAGTCCCCCATGTCTAGGACAAGGAAGCAGTTGGTGAGGGCTCACGGGAGGTGGGTGGGTAGATGGAAGGAAAGAAGCAGGAAAAGAATGATGGATGGGTGGACGGATGAAATGTTGATGGATGAATGGAAATGCAGGTGGGTGTGTAGATGGTTAGAAGAATGGAAAGGGGAAAGAAATGATAGGAAACAGGAAGGAATAGAGGAAAAACAAAAGAATCATAGTAAAAAAATCAAAGAAAGGACGGAAGGATGGAGAACTGGAAGAAAGGACTAATAGATAAATACATCAGTGGAAGGGTGGAAGGAAAGAGAGAAGCCGGAGGCGTGCAGCTGGGACAGGAGGTGACTGGAATGACCCAGGTGGCTATGGTGGCGTGGTGGGGGAGGCACTGGATATTCAGTGGCCATGAAAGCTTATCTGGGTTCCCAATCCTAGCTCCAGACACAGCGATACCCTGTGGTGTTGATGGTGTATGTGTGGTGGGCAGGGAAATCCCAGCCCAGTTGTGCTCAGAGCCTGCTCTCTCTCTCCTGCATCTGAGTTGAAGAGTCCAATATCCAAATTAAATTTAAAATCCTTGCGCCTGTCCACACCTCTGCTCCCTGCCCTGCCCACTCCGAGTGCAGAGAGCCATGGTACAATTCGAATGGCATGATGGGACAATGAAGAATGTCCACGTGGACCCACCCTTCCTCTACGAGTACCAGGTCAGAAGATGGGGTACCGGGAGGTGCCACTGGCTATGCCGTCTGAACTTCCCATTGTAAAGAGAGATCCGTCCATAGGTACCTTCCTGGGCAGGGGCCCAGATAACCCAATGAGAGTCAGTCTGTCACCCTCTGGGGAAAGATCAGCCTCTCCTCCACCATTTGAGGCCAAGAAATACTTTGCCTCTTCCTTTCTTAGGCCTGGGGCAGACTCGCCCTGACTCAGGAGAATGTTTATACTGCCTAGATCTCAGAGCCTTGACACACCATTTCTAGAAACCAGTTGGATGACCCCCTCCCCCAGGCCTCTTAACCGCCCACCCTTTCTGCAGTCACTCACGGTGGCCGTTGCTTCTACAGAAGCAGCTGAGCAGAGCGTTGCAGCTGTACGAGAGGCGGATCGAGTGGCTCTCCCTGGCCAGCAGAAGAATCTGGGGCACCGTCTGTGAAAAAAGGTACTTTTCCCCGAGCAGTGCTCTTGCCCTTCATGGATCTGGTGTGTGGCACGACATTCACTCAACTTAAGACTCCCTGTCAGTAGCCTCAGAAGCCATCCCTTAGATTAGGTGTCAGTAATCGCTCAGCAGAACCCCTGAAAGAGCAAAAGGTGACCCCTATCCTCACTCATATCTACACCACCATCACGTGTCACTCAGGATTCTTTTTTTTTGTTGTTTTTTTGGTACTGGAGATTGAACTCAAGGGCACTCGACCACTGAGCCACATCCCCAGCCCTATTTTGTGTTTTATGTAGAGACAGGGTCTCACTGAGTTGCTTAGCGCCTCGCTGTTGCTGAGGCTGGCTTTGAACTCGAGATTCTCCTGTCTCAGCCTCCCAAAGTGCTGGGATTACAGGCGTGCGCCACCGCGCCTGGCTAGGATTCTTTCTGTTAAAAAGCAACAGAAACTAACTGAGAATTGGCTGAAGCCAAACAGAGAAGTCTAATTAAGGTACCTGAAAATTCTAGAACAGATTTGATAGCCATCTGTAGACGTGGCTGGATCCTGGTCTCAGCTCTGCTTTCTTCCCTGTGGCTGTTTTCAGGCAGGCTTCCCCTCTAGAAGGGAAGACACGCCTGATGCTCCAAACTAACTTTCTTCCACCATAACATGCCCAGGACTTCCATGGACCATTCACTCTGGCCAGAGAAGTGTGATATTCTCATTGTTTAGGGTTAAACGCTCACCCCTGAAGTTTGGAGTGGCGTCAGTTTCCCTGACTCAAATAGACTGATAGAAACAGAGCTGTTTCCCAAAGGAAATCAGGATGCCGTTGCCAGAAGAGGTGATGGATGTCGAATAGGGACAGACGATATGCACGTAAACATGGCCGCCACCATCATTGCATACCTTATTTGGTGCATTGTTATTTACGAGGTATTATCTGTATAATACTCAACATCTTTACATGATTCAGTTCTCAAAGCAACTCTACAAGGAGACTTCTTTTTTTTTTTTTTTTTTTAATTTTTTTTTAGTTGTTGATTGACCTTTATTTATTCATTTTTTATATGTGGTGCTGAGGATCGAACCCAGTGCCTCCCACATGCAAGGCAGGCACTCTACCACTGAGCCATAATCCCAGCCCAAGGAGACTTCTTATGTAGTTTTTAGTAATACACCAAAGACCAGAGAGGTTTTATGACTTGGCCACACAACCTAAGGCCCAAGGCCACCCAGCCAGTAGGAAGTGGGACCTGAGCAAAGACCATCTGACTCCACATCGGAAGGATTTTCTCCTGCCATCCGCATCTGTCTCAAGAGGAGGATGAGGGAGAAGGTGGACTAAGATTGGAAGTAGTAACTGGAGAGGAAGATGGGATGGGGCGAGGGATCTTGAGCCAGGAAGCACCAAGAAGATACACCTAGTTCCTCATCCTTCTCTCCTTGTTTTTGCTTTCCACACAGCAACCCTGACCTATTAAAATATTCAAAGCTAGTTCTTTAAAATAAAAAGTTTTGTGAGAATCAGGGTATGCGGTCCACCACCCTTAAACCAGGTCCACCGTGAGAACTTATTCCGTTACAGAACTTCCTTGGGGAGAAGGATCCAGGACCCCTCCCCCCGGCCTCTGTTGCAGTCACCTCTGTTGGCCTCACACCATAAGGGAGATTTGAGCCAGCTATGAATCTGGCATGCAAAATTGCCCTGGAAAAAACCTTAAATAGTAAAACGGAACAAAATAAACATTATCTGAGAGATTCGGTTCTCCTCTGAAAGCTTGTGTTTCTTTCTAGGGTGGTTATACTGGTGGATATCTCTGTGACCAATTCCATGTACATTATTCATATCCAGCACTCCCTGCGGCTGCTGCTAGAGGAGCAAATGTCCAACAAGGACTGTTTCAACCTCATCGCGTACGTGTCCTACACAGGCTCCTGGAGGGGAGGGGGCCACCGCTGGGCTGAGGCTCGGGTGGGTGGCTGGACCAGGGATACTGGTGCTAGCAGCACCTGGCATCCTAGGAAGGCCATCGTTTATCTGATGTGGAGATCTTGTTTGGGGCACTGAATAATGAACAGGGTTGCAGGACTGTCCCACTGGGGTGAAGGTGATAAGTGGCCCCAAAACACAGTGCCTGATCAGCCAAGATAAAGTAATTCAGCCCGTCGCCCCATTTGGCTTCCAAGTCGATAAACAACAGAGAAAAGGAGGAGCACAGCTGTGCCCTAGTCTCAGTCCTCAGCCTATTTCTAGCAAGCCATAGTATTTCAAGCATGTAGGATTGCAATTCTAAATTTAAATAAAAACGTTACACATATAATTTAAACATTATCTGCATATAAATGGTATATGATTTTTAAAACTACATGTAGTTTTTATAAAAATTTTAACAATTTAAAAACTATATATAGTTTTAAAATGATATATAGTTTTAAAAACTATATGTTGTATATGTTATATATATAGCTTCTTAAAAATATTTAAATATGGGGGACTGGAGTTATGGTGCAGTGGTAGCGTGCTCGCCTAGCACGCGTGAGACACTGGGTTCAATCCTCAGCACCACATAAAAAAAATAAAATAAAGATATTCTGTCCACCTACAACTAAAAAATAAATATTTAAAAAAAAAATTTAAATATGGGCTGGGGCTGTACCTCAGTGGCAGAGTGCCTGCCTAGCATGTGTGAGGCACTCGGTTTGATCCTTAGCACCACATAAAAATAAACAAATAAAGCCGTTCTGTCCATCTATAATTACAAAACAAATTTAATGTTTAAATATATTAGATACATATTTATTTAAATATATTATTTTAGCTGGGCAAAGTTGTACACACCTGAAATTGTAAAGGCTCAGGAGGCTGAGGCAGGAGGATTGCAAGTTCAAAGGCAGCCTTGGCAACTTAGGAAGGCCCTGTCTCAAAATAAAAAAACAAATTGTAAACTAAATTAATTAATTTAAAAAAAGGGTTGTGGATGTTGCTCAGTGACTGTTAAGCACCTCTGGGTTCAATCCCTGGTACCAAAAAATAAAGAGATAAATATTTTATTTTAATATTTAAATATATTATTTTATTTTAATAAATACATTATTTTGTTATTTATATATTAGATATATATTTAAATGCTTATTTACATATATTGGACATATTACATATTAAATCTATATACTTTTAAAATTTTACATATAATTATAAAGATTACATTTACAGTTTTTTAAATTTGAAAACTATATACATATGGGTTTTTTTGTTTTTTTGTTTTTGTTTTTGCTTTTTTTTTTTTTTGGTATTGAACTGGGGATTGAACTCAGGGATCACATCCCCAGCCCTATTTTGTGTTTTATGTAGAGATAGGGTCTCACTGAGTTGCTTAGCGCCTCGCATTGCTGAGGCTGGCTTTGAACTTGCGATTCTCCTGCCTCAGCCTCCCAAAGTGCTGGGATTACAGGTGTGCGCCGCCGCGCCCGGCTTATATACATATGGTTTTTAAAAATGCATACAATTTTAACTAACTAGGGAAGGTAGCAAAGAAATTCATTTGAAGTGTACAATTTTGCACAATCTCACAACAAGAAGGGCGTGTTCTAAACCTGTGCAGTGGGCAGTCAGCGTTCGACATTAGATCTACTCTTTCCCTGACACAGTCAACAGAACAATGCTTACAGAAACATTTCATTCACATTTTCATTCATTCAACAAAAATTTTATTGAAAATCTGCCACGTACCCATCTCGGTGATGGCACTGGGGTTTCGGATGTGAACATACAAAATACCTGTCCTCAAGGAGTGCCCGTGGGCTGCGGGGCGTGGGCAGGTAAGAGACAGGGCTGTTGAGTGTTTTCTGTAGAAATCGGGGAAGGCAGGATGTAGGAGCCCAAGGGATCAAAGACGGCAGGGTGAGACCAGGAACTCTGCAGGGAGGGTGTGAAGGGCACAGGAGGAGCCAGCAAGGCACAGGACCTTCCAGGTGGAGCCAGCAGCGCAGGCAGAGGCACACAGGTGGGAGGTACCATGGAGCTTTGAGGTACCACGGGCAGCGTGGGGATGGGAGTGAGAGGGAGAGCTGGTGGATGACCAAAGCATCTGCTGATGGAGGATTTATATAGGCCTGCTCAGCCAAGCGCCCATGTGCTATATGGACCTTGCCAGATTTACAACAAGATGTGATCAGGTTCTCAACTTGGGATGCTCCAGCAGTGACGTGAAGGATGACTGGAAGGGGAAGTACTGCCCAGGCGCAGTGGTGCTCGCCTGGAATCCCAGCCGCTCAGGAGGCTGAGGCAGGAAGATCATAAATTCAAAGCCAGCCTCAGCAACTTAGCAAGGCCCTAAGCAACTTAGGTAGACCTTGTCTGGAAAAAAAAAGGGGAGGGGAGTTGGGGATGTGGTTCAGTGGTTAAGCACCCCTGGGTTCAATCCTTGATACCAAAAGAGAAGAGGGGTAATACTGGAGGGAGAGACCAGATTGCCTCCTACCATGCTCTGCCCTTGTGTTGAAGGGCCCAGATCAGGGCAATAGGAATGGAGGAGAGGCCTGCGTGAGAGGGAAAGTGCTGGGAACTTGGAAGCCTTAGATCATAGTCACCAAGTGGGGCGTAGTGGGTGAGGGGAGGAGGAAGAGAAGGTGGCGTCCCAGGTAGAACAGATCTTTGAAGAGGAAGATGGTTTTAAATATGCAGAGTTTGAGTCTCTCAAGAGTTTGGAGTTCTTCAAAAGGAGATGTCCTGGGAGGAGTTCCAGCCAGGAAGTGTGGTTTCTCAGCCATTAGCATTCCAGTTACATGTCTGATAGAATGCTAGTACATGACCTGCCCCGTGGAGATGCGGAGGGGAAGGAGACAGCCCAGCTGGTGATGGAGGGTGGGCAGAGGAAGGAAATGGCTAACGCCGGAGAGGTAGAAGGAAAACCAGCAGAGAAAGCTTAGGCAAGCCAAAGAGAGGAGGGTGCTATAAAGAAACAGAGTCAGACTCTGCAGAAATAAAAAAAAGGAAGGGGAAGAATGAGAGGATCCATTGCATTTGGTCATGGAACTCATGAAAAAGGAAATACATACGTATATTTGTTTTTTGCAATTCAGACTGTAAATATTTAAACGTTTGATAACACCCAGCGCTGGAAATAATATGAGGAAAAGTTGCTCTGGAAACTGTTGGTGGGAGCATAATTTAGCAAACCTTCTGTATTAAAGTGTTTAAAGCGTCCCATCCGTCAAACCCTTATGAATCATCCTAAGGAAATACTAAGATGAGCATGGAAACGTAATCACACAGGGATGTTCCATGCAGAGTTGGTAGTGGATAAACCTGGAAACAAACTGTAAAACTGTCAAAAGGAAACTGGTAAAATAATCCCAGTGGTGGAGCACTATGCAACCATTCAAAAGAATGAGGAAGATTTACATCACTGCATGTAGAACAATGTCCTCTGGAAGTCCAAATGAATGGAAACAAGCAGCTTACAAATAATGTATATTGAATACTTCCATTTCTGCAAATGTGTCTCTACTTAAGTTTTTAAAAAAAATTTTATAGCTGTAGGTGGAGAGCATGCCCTCATTTTATATGTTTATTTTTATGTGGTGCTAAGTAAGGATGGAACCTAGTGCCTCACACATGCTAGGCAAGTGCTCTTGCCACTGAGCTACAGCCCCAGCCCCTCTACTTAAGTTTTTATTGATTCTGTTTAGTTATACATGACAGTAGAGTCCATTTTGATATAATTATACAAGAATGTAATTTATCTTATTCTAATTAGGGCACCAGTCTGTGGATGTACATGATGGTGGAATTCACTGTGGTGTATTCATATATGTACATAGGAAAGTTACTTCAGAATCTTTGCACTGTCTTTCCTATTTCTATCCCCACTCTCTTCCCTTCATTTCCCTTTGTCTAATCCTCTGATCTTCTGTTCTTCACCTCACTTTCTTATTGTGGGTTAGCTCCCACATATCAGAGAAAACACTCACCCTTTTATTTTGGGGGATTGGCTTATTTTATTTAGCATGATAGTCTCCAGATCCATGCTTTTACTGGCAAATGTCTTAAAGTCATTCTTCTTTATAGCTGAGTGATATTCCATTGTGTATATATATATATACACCAGAATTTCTTTACCCATTCATCTGCTAATGGGCACCTAGGTTGGTTCCATAGCTTAGCTATTGTGAATTGTGCTGCTATAAACATTGATGTACTTGCATCACTGCAGCATGCTGATTTTAAATCCTTTGGATATATATCAAGGAGTGGGATAACTGGGTCAAATGGTGGTTCCATTCCTAGTTTTTTGAGCAGTCTCCATACTGATTTCCATAGTGGTCGTGCCAATTTGCAGTCCCACCAACGATGTATGAGTGTACCTTTTCCCCCACATCCTCACCAACATTTATTGTTACTTGGATTCTTGATAATTGCCATTCTGGTTGGAGTGAGATGGAATCTCACTGCAGTTTTAATTTGCATTTCTCTAATTGCTACAGATGTTGAACATTTTTTCATATATTTGTTGACTGTTCATATTTCTTCTTTTGAGAAGTGTCTGTTTAGTTCCTTTGCCCATTTATGGATTGGGGTGTTTTTTTTGGTATTAAGCTTTTTGAATTTTTTGTATAACCTGGAAATTAATACCCTATCTGAGGTGCAGGTAGCAAATATTACCTCCCATTCTGTAGGTCCTCTTTTCACATTCTTTTTTTTTTTAATATTTTTTAGTTGTCAATTGACCTCTATTTTATTTATTTATATGTGGTACTGAGAATTGAACCCAGTGCCTCACGCATGCTAGGCAAGCGCTCTACCACTGAGCCACACTCCAGCCCCCTCTTTTCACATTCTTGATTATTTCTTTTGCTATGAAGAAGCTTTTTAGTTTGATACCATCCTACTTATTGATCCTTGATTTTACTTCTTGTGCTTTAGGAGTCTTGTTGAGGAAGTTGGTTCCTAAGCTGATATGTTGGAATGTTGGACCTACATTTTCTTCTAGTAGGTGCAGGATTTTGGGGCTAATGCCTAGATCCTTGATCCACTTTGAGTTGAATTTTGCACAGAGTGAGAGATAGGGGTTCAATTTCATTCTCCTACATATGGATTTCCAGTTTTCCCAGCACCATTTGTTGAAGAGGCAGACTATCTTTTCTCCAATGTATGTTTATGGTGCTTTGTCTAGTACAAGATAACTGTATTTATGTGTCTTCTGTTCTGTTCTGTTTGTCTTCTGTTTTGGTGCCAATATCATGCCGTTTTTGTTACCATAGCTCTATAGTATAATTTAAGGTCTGGTATTGTGATCCCTCCTGGATCACTTTTCTTGCTAAAGATTGCTTTGGCTATTCTGGGCCTCTTATTTTTTCAAATGAATTTCATGACTGTTTTTTCTATTTCTATGAAAATATCACTGG
This sequence comes from Geosciurus inauris, assembly GCA_004024805.1. Classification (NCBI taxonomy): domain Eukaryota; kingdom Metazoa; phylum Chordata; class Mammalia; order Rodentia; family Sciuridae; genus Geosciurus; species Geosciurus inauris. The sequence goes on along the minus strand of PVHX01013430.1, from coordinate 33,157 downwards.
AATTTTAGTAAAAAATTGCATTAAATCTGTATAGCACTTTGGGTAGTATGGCCATTTTGACAATTATTTCTGCCTATCCGAGAACATGGGAGATCTTTCCATCTTCTAAGGTCTTCCTCAATTTCTTTCTTTAGTGTTCTGTAGTTTTCAGTGTAGAGGTCTCTCACTTCTTTTGTTAGATTGATTCCCAATTTTTTTTTTTTTTTGAGGCTACTGTGAATGGGATTTTTCCTAATCTCTCTTTCAGCTTATTCATCATTGGTGTGTAGGGATACAATTAACTTATGGGTGTTAATTTCGTATCCTACTACTTTGCTGAATTTATGAGTTCTAGAAGTTTTGTGGTGGAGGTTTTTGGGTCTTCTAAATATAGGATCATGTCATTGGCAAACAGAGACAGTTTGAGCTCTTCTTTTCCTATTCATATCCCTTTAATTTCTTTTGTCTAATTGCTCAGGCTACAGTTTCAAGGGCTACATTGAAGTGGTGAAAGAAGGCATCCCTGTCTTGTTTGTTTTTAGAGGGAATACTTTCAATTTTTCTCATTTAGAATGATGTTGGCCTTGGGTTTAGCATAGATAGCTTTTACAATGTTGAAGTATGTTCTTTTGATCCCTAGTTTTTCTAGTGTTTTAAACATGAATAGATGCTATATTTTGTCAAATGCTTTTTCTGCATCTATTAATAATCATGTGATTATTATCTTTAAATTTACTTATGTGGTGAATTATGTTTTTTAAAATCTTTTTTAGTTGTAGATGAACACATCTACAACTTTTATGTGGTGCTGAGGATCAAACTCAGTGCCTCATACATGCAAGGCAAGTGCTCTACCACTGAGCCACAACCCCAGCCCTTTGAATTATGTTTATTCATTTCCATATAGTTGAACCAACCTTGCATCCCTGGGATGAACCCCACTTGATCATGGCACACTATCTTTTTAATGTTTTTTTTGTATGCAATTTGCCAATATTTTATTAATAATTTTTACATCTATGTTCATCAGGGATAGTGGTCTGAAATTTTCCTTTCTTGATATGTATTTGTCTGGTTTTAGTATCAGAGTGATACTAGCTTCATAGAATGAGTTTGGAAGGATTCCCTCTTTTTCTATTTCAGGAATAATTTGAGGAGGATTGGTGTTAGTTCTTCTTTAAAGGTCTGGTAGAACTTGGCTAATAATCCATTTGGCCCTGGGCTTTTCTTTTTTGGTAGGTTTTTGATGGCCTCTTCTATTTCATTACTTAAAATTGATCTATTTAAATTTTCTATGTCCTCTTGTTTGGGTAGGTCATACATCTCTAGGACTTCGTCAATGTCTTCAAGATCTTCTAGTTTTTGAGTATAACTTTTCAAAATAGTTTCTGATTATTCTGTCTTCCAGTAGTGTCTGTGATTATATTTCCTTTTTTCATCATGAATTTTAATCATTAATTTTTTTTTCCCTTTTTTTGGTTAGCTTGGCTAAGGGTTTATCAATTTTGTTTATTTTTTCAAAGAACCAACTTTCTGTTTCAGTGATTTTTTTAAAAATATATATATTTTTTTAGTTGTAGGTAGACAGAATATCTTTATTTTACTTTTATGTGGTGCTGAGGATCGAACCCAGTGCCCCATGCATGCTAGGCGAGCACGCTACCACTGCGCCATAACCCCAGGTCCTCAGTGATTTTTTTGAATTTTTAAAATCTCAATTTCAGGGGCTGGGATTGTAGCTCAGCAGTAGAGCGCTTGCCTTGCATGCGTGAGGCCCTGGGTTCGATCCTCAGCACCACATACAAAGCAATAAAATAAAGACTTTATGTCCATCTACAACTAAAAAACAAAATATTTTTTTAAAAAAATCTCAATTTCATTGATTTAATCTCTGATTTTAATTATTTCCTGTCTCTACTAATTTGGATCTTTATTTGTTCTTTTTTTAAATATTTTTTTTAGTTGTAGTTGGACACAATACCTTTATTCCATTATTTTTATGTGGTGCTGAGGATCTGAACCCAGTGCCTCACACATGCTAGGTGAGCACTCTAACACTGAGCCACAACCCCAGCCCCTTGATTTGTCCCTTTTCTAGGGCCTTGACATGTAAAGTTAGATTATTTGGTGCCTTTCTATTCTATTAAAGTATGAGCTCAATGCTACTTATGTGTTTTTTAATAAAAGGATATAGAACAAAAGTTAGACTTCAGAGGGGGCAGGATGAAATTGGATAAATTTTCATTTTTGGCATATTGTTGGAATGTTTATCCAACTGTCATGGAGGATTTATTATTCAACAATACTAGAGGTATCTCCACGAGATGTGGGGGAAGGAAGGTCATCATTACCATTTGCCAGAGAACTTTCCAGAGTGGAAGCTTGAGCGCTGTGGGTGGAGGAGGGAGTAGCAGGTGAGGAGGCGGTGTTCAGTTTTTCTGGAGACTTTGTCCTTAAGGTCAAAAAGGAAAGAGAAAGAAGTCCCTCACAGAGTAGCTGCCTAGGGGAAGAGGGGCATTTTTAAGTATGGAGAGGCTGAAACCTGTAGAGAGGTGATAAGGGACAGGGATGTGGAGAGAAGTTGGGGATTTGTAGATTGAGGGAAGAAGGTACAGGGCAAAGTCTCAGAAAACATTAGTGGCAGGATCAAGAGCCCAGGTGGAAAAACTAATCTTGAACAAGAGAGGGGGCACTTTTTCTTCAAGAAAAGGGATAAATTCTCTTTCTTAAAATTTAATTGAATTATTTTGGTGCTGGGATTGAGCTCAGGGGTGCTCTATCATTGAGCTCTATCCCCAGCCCCATTTATTTTTTCATTTTGAGACAGGGTCTCCTTACATTGCTGAGGCTGACCTTGAACTTACAATCCTCCTGCCTCAGCCTCCTGAGTCTCTGGAATTACAAGAGTGTGTCATTGTGCCTGGCTAGATTTCTTTTCTTAAGGAACTTAAATTCTGTTTTATGGGGAAAATGAGATGATGTCCATTTGTAGAAAAAGAATGAGAGTACAGATCAAGAGGGGGAAATGTGCTGTGTGGGGAGCCCAAGCCAGGAGAGTTTAAAAGGGAGCAATGACTCACTCCTTGGAGGAATGGGGTGCTACAGTCAGTGTGTCAGGGTGGCTGAGAATCCCAGCTCCACTGCACCTGGAATTTGCTGAGATGGTTTGTGACCAGCAAGGCTATCTCATGGCTGGCTCTGGCCAGCGGTACCTTAATGTTTAGGGAATGGCTGGAATTTTGTCCCCCTAAAAGCCTGTGGAGCCCAAAAAGCTGGTCCATGGGATGGACACACACTCTGCCTCTGAACAAGCCTCCTTTACTTCTTTCAAAGGTTTGGGAGCACCATCGAGAGTTGGAGGCCTGAGATGGTTCCCGCGAGCCACACCAACTTACAAAATGCCTGGTGGTAGGTGGCATGGACAGGCCACGCTGCCTGGACTGAGGGCGGCCTTGGCCGATATTGTCTGTTCCCCCAACCCCCACCAGCGGGTAGCTCTCTTGAGTCCCTGTCCTCCACCAGCCCTGGGTAGAAGTCAGAAAGTGACTTTCTGTCTACTGCCCTACCTTGGCATCACGTCCCTGCCTCTGCAGGTGGGCCCTGGCCCTGCAGTGCCAAGGCAGCAGGAATGTCCTCAGCGCCCTGCGGAAGGCTGTGGAGGTGGATTTCAAGGACAAAGACAAACATGAATCGCAGGGCATCTACCTCTTCACAGGGGGCATCCCTGATCAGGATGTGGTGGGTAGGCCCTGTCCTGGGCTTCCTTTATCTTTTTGCTTTTCTTGCAGGACTGAGGGTTGACCCCAGGGCCTCAGGAATGTGAGGCAGACCCTGTGCCACAAAGCTGCATCCCCAGTCCCAGTATGACTTTCTAAACTAAGCCTTCTCAAACATTAGGGCCCAGAAAAGCGCCTGGGGATGATGTTAAAATGCAGCTCCTGGCTCAGCAGGTCCCTGAGAATCTGCGTTTCTAACAAGTGTCCCTCCCCCTCACCATGTCCATGCTGCTGGTCACAGACCACACTTGGTGGAAGTTGTGACCCAGGCTCATCTGTTTCTCTCCTGGGTGCTGAACACTAGACCAGACGTGCAGTGGGCCCTCCAGAAAGATCACTGGGCTGCACCAAGTAGGGACCAGGAGCTTCCAGGTCCTACCTTCTCTTCTCCCCAACAGTCCATTCTAAGCGACTACATGGCGGAGGCCTGCGGAGGCTGCGACCTCCAGCTCAACGTGTGTCTCTTCTACGTGGGCCAGCCGCGCATGGACACCACGCCCCCTGCCTGCTACGCCAGCCGCCTGGACACAGCCGCAGCCTACAAAGAGGTCACCCGGGCTGCTGGGGGTCGCTTCCACTGGTTTGGAGACACAGGTGTGTGGGTTCTGCCTGGGCTCCCTGCCTACCTTTTTCTTAGCACTTAGCATTTATCTTATGTCATAGGTACATTCTGAAAAAGTGGCATGTGGAAGTCATAGTAAAAAATATTAAACCTCAGCCGGGCGCGGTGGCACACGCCTGTCATCCCAGCACTTAGGGAGGCTGAGACAGGAGGATCACGAGTTCAAAGCCAGCCTCAGCAACAGTGAGGCTCTGCAACTCAGCGAGACCCTGTCTCTACATAAAACACAAAATAGGGCTGGGGATGTGGCTCAGGAGTCGAGTACCCTTGAGTTCAACCCCCAGTACCAAAAATATATACATATATATATATAACCTAGGGACTGGTAGTCTAGCTCAATGGTAGAGCACATACTGAGAATGCATGAGGTCCTGGGTTTAATCCCCAGCATGAAAAAAAATTAATACTAATATAAAACTACTGTTCTGGAAACGAGTTGTAGCAGTAGGTGCGCAGCACTGTGGATGCACTTCATGCCGCTGAAATGTAGCTCAGGGGTAGAATACGTGACTCGCATGCCCAAGGCCCTGGGTTCAGTCAAGCACCTTAAAACACACACACACACACACACACACACACACACACACACTAAATGTTTAAATGGCAAATTGTATGTTATGTATATTTTACTACAAAATTTTAAAAGGTTTTTTAAAATGTAAAACTCTTGAAAGTATTTTTAAAAATCTCAGATCTAATCTGCCTCTGCACCCTAAAGTTCCCTTCCATTAACATTTTTCAAAGTGTGTTTGAAGAAGGTGACCCACGGGACAGTGGCAGATGGTACATGGAGTGAGAGTGAGTGTGTGTGTGTGTGTGTGTGTGTGTGTGTGCTCACCACCTGCTTGTATCCAGGTGTTTATGAGAGTGATGACATCAACGCCCTCACAGCTGAAATACAAAAGGCCTTCAACTACTCCCAAAAGGTAAGCTTGGGGCTGGGGCCAGATGCCTGTACTGGCTTCTGGAGTCACTTCCTGGGGCTGCTGAAACAAAATACCACAAACGGAGCAGCTGAAAACAGACAGTTGTCCTGCCCCATTCGTAGCAGTCTATCTTCTAGAAACTAAAGTCTTCGGAAGGCAGTTCTCCCCGGGAAGGCTCTGGGTGGAATGCTTCCAAACTTCTTCCAAGCTTTGGTGGGGACCAGTGTTTACAAAAAGAAAAAAGTGTTGAATACTTATCACAAATGGCAAGAAGACTTTCTTTAAAACTATTGCAATAATGGAGAGGAAATGAAGTCAACTCCAGACCACAGCAAAGGTGGCTGGGAATTTATAAACAAAGAGCAGTCGTTGGTTGGAAAAGTACTATGAGACACTTAATAGACACCAAGGGCAGGGGATTCTTGCTAAAAGCCTGCCATGAACTTAGATATCAAGGTTGGGAGATAAAGAACTGGACTGGATATCAAGGGTGGAGTGGTTCACACTGAACCAACTCAGCAGAATTCTTCAAGGTGGATACCTTGTAGAGAAGACGGGTCAGAGGAGCTTGGCTGAAGTTTGGTCAAGGAGGGAGTCCTTGTCACTGGCCATCCTGGCATTTCTTGACTGTGAAAGCACAACTCCAGTCTGCCACCATCTTCTTATGACTGTCTTCCCTCCATGTGTCCGCATCTCTTCTACTCTTACAGGGACACGAGTCAGATTCAGGACCTGCCCTATTCCAATATGATCTCATCTTTTTTTAAACTCAAGGGCACTCAACCACTGAGCCACATCCCCAGCCCTATTTTGTGTTTTATGTAGAGACAGGGTCTCACTGAGTTGCTTAGCACCTTGCCATTGCTGAGGCTGGCTTTGAACTTGCGATTCTCCTGCCTCAGCCTCCCTAAGTGCTGGGATTACAGATGTGTACACCGCGCCCGGCCAATACGATCTCATCTTAATCTACATCATAAATACCCTATTTCTGAGTAAGTTTACATTCACAGGTACCAGGGGGTGAGACTTTACATACCTTTTTAGGGTACACAACTTTTCAGGTTCCCTCTTTGTGTCCTGGTGCACTAACACCAAATGTTTCAGAGGGGGTGTCCTATAATTCATTGGTTTTCGGTCTGTATACTGTACATTTTGGCCTCCTTTGAGTTTCGTGAACACATCAAGCCATCCCTAAACTCAGGACCTTTACACTTTGCTTTGCTTTCTCTGCCCCTCGTCCCCAGATGTCCTCCCTTATTCCCTACTCTTCGGCGTTCACATTGAGTAATGTTACCTCCCACAGAGGGGAGCAGTATAGAGTGAGATTAGAGGGGTGAGAAGGGGCCAGATCACGTCAGGAGCAACAAGAATGGGAATAAGGAAACAGGCATGAGAACGTTTAAGGAATAATCGGCCACATTCGCAACTGATGGAAAGTGAGGGATAGGGGAGGAGAAATCCAGAGTCACTCCCAAGTTCTTCCCTGGTGGAGCCGTGACCAAGAAAGAGAACACAGGAGGAGCTCATGGCGGGTGCAGGGAAGGTGGCCTAAGACAAAGATGAGTCTGTGGAGCTGGGGAGATAACAAGTGGGGGTATCCTACAGGAAGATACCAAAACAAATGGGCTGGAGATGGAGATCTGGGGTAGTTCAAGCCATCGGGATGGACAGAGAGCTTATAGTAGGTCACAATCAAGGCAGAGGAGGGGCCTAGGAAGGAGATGCCCCCTGATTCACGTTTTAATGACTGCTACTTGCAGACTCACCTTCCTTCTAGACTAACTCCTGGAGGGCAGGGCCATGTCCCCATGTTCTTTTCCTCCGCAGCACTGGATCTATGGCTCCTGGAGATGTGCTTTAGTCATCTTCCCTGAAAGGGTCCCATCTGGCACTCTGTCAATCCCTTCTCCCGGGGTGCATATCAGTCTCATTCCTACACCCAACGAACTCATTCACAGGCATTAATGGACAGTGAGGCTTAATCCACCCTTCCTTGGCATGTTTATTTATATCTGAATAGTGTCCCTAGGTGCTTTGATTGAGGATCATTACTAGAAAATCTTTCTGGCAGGTGAGGAATTTGTAGGCAAAGGGAATGAGCATTACACAGCCACTCTGCTAGCACCTGGAGTCAGTCCTAGGAACAGGGTGACCACATCGTTGAAGCCCAGGTGTCTTACAATGGAAGCAGCACTAGCTTAGGACCCAGACCCACCTGGGTTTGAGCTGAAGCTCCTCCACTTACTAGTAGTGTGGCCTTAGACAAGAACCTTAAGCTCACCAGGTGCAGGGGTGCATCCCTGTGATCCCCGCATCTCGGGAGGCTAAGGCAGAAGGATTGAGTTCAAAGCCAGCCACAGGAACTTAGTGAGGCCCTCAGCAACTTAGTGAGACCCTGTCTCAAAATTTAAAAATTTAAAAAGGGTTGGGGATGTGGGCTCAGTGGTTAAGCACCCCTGGGTTCAGTCCCTGGTACCAAAAATAAGAACCTTAAGAGCTGGATGCGGTGGCTCATGCCTGTAATCCCAGCACTTTGGGAGGCTGAGACAGGAGAATCATGAGTTCAAAGCCAGCCTCAGCAACTACGAGGTGCTAAGCAACTCAGTGAGACCCTGTCTCTACATAAAACACAAAACAGGGCTGGGGATGTGGCTTGGTGGTCGAGTAGCTAGGGTTGTGGCTCAGTGGTAGAGCACTTGCCTAGCATAGGTGAGGTGCTGGGTTCAATTCTCAGCACCACATATAAATAAATAAAGATCCATCAACAACTAATAAAAATATTTTTTAAAAAAATCAAGATAAGTTAGCACCCACCCTAACATAGTTGGCCTGAGGAAGTGAGACTTCCCCAGGCGTTAACTAGGCCAGAGTCCTGTGTATCCTAGTCCTTCCACAGGGGTACTAATTATTGTCCATAGACTGATCCACAGCACCCTCAACCCCAGACAGCATTCCAGTGATAGAGAGAGACAGGGTGGGGGTGGGGTTCCAGGGACTCTCCTGCTGGGTAGTTGTGCCTCTGTCTGTCCACAGTGGCCAGGATGCTGCTAACCTGCCTGATTCCTGTTTCAGTGTGCCTTACTAGTGGCCTCTCTGAAGAGCCATTCGGGTAAAGAACTGGAGACTGCAGCCCTCCCCAAAGAAAAGCCGAAGATGCTCAAGCAGAGAAGTCAGCCCAAGCAATTCAGTTCTCCCAAGCCCGCAGCCCCCTCGGTGGCCAGAATGGTTTGACTCCCCTCCCTTATAACACGCAAAGGATTTTGTTTCCAGTTTGTCTCTTGGTCTTTCCTAGATCTTAAAACGTCTGGGGCCAGGCCCCAGGCCCAGGGCTAGCACACGTGGGGGCAGGGGCTTCAGGGGTGGGTGTCCCATGGGTGCCTCCCACCTTGTCCTGCTCCTCAGCTCTGGGGCCACCTTTGGCTCTGCATGGCCCTGCTTCCCAGCTATGGAACTGGCACCCACCCTTGCATCTGATGGCTTATCCTGGGAGGGTCTCTCAGGGGCAAGGGAGTTAAGTCTTTAGGGAATCTTCCTGCCACAGCCCAAGGCTTAACAGAGGACTGGTAGGAGCTGAGGGTGTGCCCACCAGGACGTTAACCCATTCACAGACTGTCAGATGTGTCTAGCAGTAACAGGGCCTCTAGCAAGAAGACCCCACCCCCACCCAATGTGACAGTGCCCTGAGCCAAGGGGCGATGACTCTTGGGGGCTCATCAGCTGCTCTCTGACAGAATCAGGAGCAGCACATTTTCAGCATGAGGAATCCCATCCTGGACAGTGTAGAGTTCATTCCCAGCCAGACAGCTGCATTTCCAGGGGATTCTGGGCACACAGGTGCTGCCTCACTCAAAAGACTCCACCAGGTTTGGGGAGCCAGCCCAGGCATATCACCCTTTCTCTCCTAACTTCCCAAATTCTGGAAGTGACCCTGGAATCTCAGGGTCTTCCTCTTGGACCTTCAGTGGTTTCTGAGCTGATTTGGTATGAGGAGGCTCAGGCCATGGCTGGTCTTTAATGGACCCTCTCAAAACCTGGTTGGAGGCTGCCCAGAGTGCCAGCATCTGGGCCCTCTGCATAGCAGCTCACCCAGAGGTCTTAGCTGGCTCAGGGCCCTGGGTGACTTGTTGAGCTTGTGCCATATTACAGTTGTGTCCACCTGCCCGAGAGGGTAAGAAGGGACCTGGATGGCTATTTTTCATGCTTGAAGCCCCAAAATCCCAGTCTAGTAGAAAGAGGGCCAGAGAACTGGTGAGAAAGTTCTGGCGAACCCCCATGGCTGTCTTAGCTTGCTCTCTTACCCTCTCTCATGCCACATGAATTCACATATCTTTTCACCCCAAAACCCAGAGTCCTCTCTAAATCTTCTACAGAAAATAGACCAACCACATCTGAGGATTCTACTCCCTTATGTCCCTCCCTACAAAAGTTCCTGACTGACAGATTGAGGTTGGGGTGACTGGGATACTGCCCACCACAGAGAACAGGCCTGTGATGGGGAAGACGGCCTGTTTTCTAGAACATGAAAGATAACCTGGCCAGAGAGAAGATCCCCCCCTTGAAAGATCTGAAATGGCATCCACTCCATAGCAGAGTGGGCATCTCCCCAGGTGAGGCATGGCCATGGGCAGGCCGGGCGTGGACAGTAACTAAATGATTAGTGAGTCTTGAGCATGTGCCCACCATCTGCCAAGATGGTCCCATGCAAAGCCTGCAAGAGTTAGTCCTGCACTATATGTTCTCTATCGGCTCATTTTACTGACAGGCTCATATTGTGCCAGCTAATCAATACTTTTATGAAAGTCCTCAGCTCATTAACCTAAAACAGTGTCTTAATTCCAAGGTCAAAGATATACCAGAGCAGCTCAGGGCAGAGTTCTGGTGTCACTAAGACCAGGCTGGAATCTTTCCTCCACTTCTTACTAGCTCTGTGTCCTGTTCAGCTCATCTGTACCCTGGGGGACTGGGAGGATGAAAGGACACAGGTCCACACAGCATTTAGCACCATGCCTGGAGAATATCAGGACTCAGTGACCCCAGCTTTAGCTATTACCAAGTCAAGGGAAGCCAGGAGACCTAGAAGGGGGACAGAGGCTTCCCAGAGCCCCATTTCCAGGTGTAGAGTATAGAGGAAGGTGAGACGTCTCTAAACCACACTGTACAGCTTTATCGCAGGAACCCCCCAGGTTGCCCCAGCTAACAAGCCAATGTCCTCTCGCTGTAGCCCAGCCCATGAAAAAAGAGATGACAGAAGGGAGGAGGAGGCCCAACTCCAGGGCATCAGAGCCCACTCTCTCACTGTTCTATACAGAGACAGGGAACAACATGGGTAAGTCGGAGGCACACAAGTGTCTGAATAGCCCCCTGACCCCATGGGAACTGTAGGGGCAGCAGGAGGCCCCAAAGGAAGGAGACCCCTCCAGCTACCCAGGACCTGCTAGCTCTGCAGTACCTCTGGACCAGGTCTGTTTTCAAACAACCGAGTTCTCCCAGCCCAAGGAAATGGAGATGCCAAGTCCTCATACTGCCCAGAGAATGAGAAAAGTCAGAACTGAAGATGAGCTCTCCCGGGGTTCTTGGGTTCGAGGGGGCAATTGTCTTAACTCTGAAGCTTCCCAGTCAGCTTCCCAGGGGTGGAGAAGATTCCCCTAGGCCACCCTGATGGACTTCTATGAAATGGTGCCCATCTGAGTAGTAATTCTTTGTTACCTGGTCAAGGGAGGTCCTGAGCAGCGTTACACCAGTCTGAGTAGCCCCCCTTTGTACCTCTCTAACAGATTGCAGCTAAGGAAACTTAAAACTAACCTGACAGGCAGAGAAATTGACATGGGGCGGGGGGTTGGGGAGAAGAGAGGTGCACAAGGTGATGTTGTTTTGTTTCTCCTAGGCTCGGTGTACAAGAAGTATCCTCAAAGAAGGGCTATAAGAACCATCAACTCATCTATTGAGTTGCCCAGAAAGGATATCATTTGCTCAAGCCAAGAGGTAAGAAGTTGTATGGACCAGGACATGGCCTCTAGACAATTTCTTCCAGCAACCATTACTTCTTGGAGGGTGGGCAAACTTAGAAAAGATGGAAAACTAAGAATGACTCCTCACTGTGGCGAATGGGATAGAGGCTAAATATAGTTAAATTTTAAAATCTGGGTCTGTCGCTTTCTAGCTGAGTGACCTTGGGGAAATCACATAGCTGCACTCAATGTCTATGTTTGCAAAAATCAAGACAATTGCACCTGACTAATAAGATTGGTGGGAGGATTAATTTAAGTGCATTTTTTGTGAATTAAAGTATTTATTAGAGTAGGATCCTGTTGGTTGCAAACAACAGAAATCCCCCTTCCTGTTCATATCCAGGAGACAGAACATCTTTTTTTCCACACCATGCAATAAGTCTGTTTGGTTCTGACTGGGCTGATCCTGGATGCCATGCTTTGAGTGCTTTGAGCCTGCCCATTTTGGCTCCTCTCATTGTGATGAGGAGACAGAGATTTTCCTGATTGGTTTAGAGTCTGAATTGGTTTAGACCAATCCTGATTGGTTTAGACCAATCAGAGATTTCCATTCAAACTTTGGGATAGAGTGTTACATACGGATGCTGGGGAAGCAACCATGTCCACTAGATGAAAGAGGAATAGGGGCTCCATAAAGTTTGTTCTTTGTTCTCCATTTCTTGTGCATCTCTTTCCCCCAGAACTGGGGAAAGAGTTCACATATGATGGATACTCAGTAAGGACCTGGGAATTCCACACTTCAAATATGAAACAGGTTTCCAACATGAGTTTTTAATAGATGAGTCAGACAATCACTCAATTATCCTGAATTGCCAAGACAGTAGTTCTTTCCTTTATTCTAAAGTGGATAGCAAATTATGGACTGAAAATACTGAAGATGGAACTCTCCAGATACATGGGCCCCCACTGTGCCCAACAGAAGTCCCCACAGAGATCAGCATCGGCCAGACACTGCAATGTCCTCCCCAGCATAGAGATTGATGTAAGGCCGAGTTTTTTGTTGCTGGCTTTTCCCTCCTACAGTTCCTTACTTCTTCTCAGGTGCAAATGGTAGATCAGGGCACCTGGCTTCCATCCCTACTTCTAAGAGCCCCACCCGCCAAAGGGGGACTGCCCTCAGCCAATGGGAGATACAAAGCCCTGTTGGAAGAAAAGTCAAGCCCCCGGCAGGGCTGAGATCACCCTCTAGGCTAGAGGACCTCGTTGGAGAGAGAATTAAAAACATGAGCATTAAGTCAATGGCTGGAGTAGTCACCAAACCAGCCCGGTCCCCCAGTGCTGTCGCTGGCTCTGCTAGGTGGCAGCGCACAGGGCTTACAATAAGAGGCAAGGGGTTCTCAGCTCTGTTTTCTCTTTGAGGGAAGAGTTTTCTCATTGCTTTGACAGTGGAACAAGTAAATTTAGTACAAAATGAAAATCTAATCATTTCCCTCCTTGCCCTTTTAATACATTTTCAACATTAAAGGGAACTAAAAATAGCCTTAAAGTTCGAAATTATCCACTGGAAAAGATAAGGGTTGTCCCAAAGTGCTGCTCTTCTCTCTCCAAGGTCATCCTTCAGTTTGAAACTGATGGACTTCTCAGCCCACCATCGAGGGTCATGCTTTTTATTATTATAATAACCGCATAAAACCATTATCCTAATCCCCCCACTCCTCGGTAGAACCATAAATCCAGTAGTTTAATAGGAGGAAGCAAGTGTTTTTCAACAAACAAAACTGTATGCTTGACAGATGTTGTGGGAATTGTTGATCACGGTGGAATACACTGTTTTAGGGGGTGAGGAGGGTAGCTGGTGGGGTGGGTATTTGCTCCGCTTACCTTGACCCAGGGAGTGGTGAAGCACATTCAGTGGACACCCAGGGAGTTGGAAGTGTACATCACGTGCCTGGAGAAGCTGATGAGGTGCTACGTCCAGAGGCTGCAGTGGCTGCTGTCCGGTGAGCCCGGCCCCTTTCCCAGAGGGTGGAGGGGCAGGAGAGGAGGTGGAAGGTTCACTCCAGAGACCACAGGATCAGTCCTTCCAAGGCCCAGGCCCTCACGAAGTGTCAGGTCAGGGGGTTAAGCCAGTAGGGTCATTCAGGTATAACATGAGCTCTGGGTTCAGAGGTCAGGCAAGTCTGAGATGGTAGCAGGGCAGAGTGCAAGTCACAGAGCCCCAGAACTCTGGTGCCAGAGAGCCAGGCTCACGTCCCAGAGGAGGGCCAGCTGGGAAAAGAAAGAAACCACCTGAAGCATCAAGGCCAAGAGGTTAGGTGGATCGCTAGAACCAGATAGGAAGGGATTTAGGCTTGGGGGCCTGAAGGGACAATACAAGGACTGAGACTTACATAGAGATCTTACAGGCAGATTGTGTGGACCATGCAGGACCCCATGTGAATTCATTAGGTCCAATCCTCTGCAGCAGAACCTCCTGTAGACAGTCCCTGGGCACCAATGGCAGTGACTTTTCAGTTACCACATTTGCTAGAAAACTCTCCTCCGAATCCCCCCATTCTGCCACAGAATCATAATCCTAGCAGTTTAACAAACGGAAACAAGATTTTAAACAAACAAAACTGTATGCCTGACAGATGTTTTGAGAATTGTTGATCACAATGGAATACACTGTTTTAGAGGGTGAGGAAGATACAAGGGAATAGCTGGTGGGAGCCGCAGGCTCCAGGTGGCATTATCAGGGCGAAGACTGGTATGGAGCAGAGGCGGGGCCTCTCCCATTCCCACCTCACACTGACCACTGAGGTGCATGTGCAGACCAGAGTCAGAGACTTCTGCAGTACACATCCACCGCCTCACGCACGGATGCACACCTGATCATTCATACTTCAGTACCTACCTGGGATGCATCATCCATTCATTCAACAAATAAGTGTTTCTCTCCTGCTAGGTGCTGGGGAGTGGGTGGAAGGCAAATCCAAATGTGATTCCTGAACTCATGGAGCCTGTAGGAGGAGACAGATGTTAATCAAAGAATCACAAACAAGTCTAATGTCACAACTGTGACAGGTGAAGGGACAGAAGGGACATGGTGCTAACAGGGGCATTTGGCCTGGATAGAAAGGTCAAAGGAGGCTCCCCCAAGGAAGAGCTGAGATCTCACAGATGTTAAGTAGGCAAGAAAGGAAAACACTGAGGTGCTGAGCGGGAGAGATGCTGAGTGCAGAAGTCAGTGTGGCAGGGTGAGGTCCAGGAGGATACCGTCCAAGAGAGTCCCAGACGGGGCACAGAGTCTGTTATTTATTAAGAGCAATGGGAAGCCATTGAAAGAATTTTTTTTTTTTTTTTTTTTTTGAGTACCAAGGATTGAACCCAGGGGCCCTCAACCACTGAGCCACATCCCCAGCCCTTTTTATTTTTTATTTTGAGACAGGGTCTTGCTAAGTTGCTGAGGCTGGCTTTGAACTTGTGATCCTCCTGCCTCAGCCTCCCGAGCCTCTGGGATTACAGGTGTGCGCCATTGCGCTCAGTTTACAAAACGAATTCTTCAGGGGTAGAGTGGAATGAGAGGACCTAGTTGTAGCCTAGGTGGAAGATCAAGGCAGCTGGCAAAGGGTGGTGATAGGGGAGACGGATGAAGGAGGCAGGGTTGGAGAGCCCATGTGGGAAGGACAGCAGGCCTTGGCGGCTTGTGCTGCTTCCACTGTCTGGTTCCTAAGGGGATCAGCCGGCCATTTGTGGGTGAAAGTCCCTCATGGGCTGACTAGCTGATTTGATGTCCTCATGCACCTCCTTTTCCCCCTTCTCCCTTTGACATGAGCATTGCCAGAGAATACCCAGATGAGTCCCGGAGGCTCCTGGGCACCAGGTCCCGGCCAGCCCCGTCCACCTTTTCCTGGACAATTAGCTGGTCCGTTTTGTAGCAGTTTGTCAGTTTTTCCTATTGCCCTGTGTTTGAGAATGCTGGACACCTCATCGGCTTGTTGGTTCCCCTTGTGTCCCCTCCATTTAGCCTTGTAGACACACAAGGATCAGGGTTAAAGGTTCACATGCAGACCAGAGGAGATAAACTTGGCTGGGCTGCGGCAGGCTGGGTGATCCTAGGCCCTGGTCTCCTTGGGCTGAGCCCAAACCCCTGAACAACCTGTCCGCTTTCTCTCTTGTCCCCCTCTCTCTCGCCAGAGGTGTCTCCATCCCAGCTCGCTTTGCTCCTGCATTGGCTTTCTGCTCCTCAGATGCTCGGGCATGCCCTGCCTGTCTCTCTGTCCTCAGGGCCTTCCACAGACTGTTTTCTCTACTTGTCAGTGTCCACAGCCTGCCATGGCCAACTGCTGCACATCACTGGCTTCTCTGCTCCCCACGCTACTCCACCTGATTTCAATTCTTTCTGTTACATGCTCCCATGACACTCCTCTGCCACAGTCTCAGCAGAGTTGTAATTGTTGAACGTCCATTTTCCTTCCCTGACCTCGAGCTCTGGGACATTATAATCATTTTGACAAGTTATCACTGGCAAAGCCAGAGCTGAAAGCTTGATCTTCCAAAGCCCAGACCACACACGGGCTGTGTGTTGGAACAGATGGCTCTGACCCGTGTAATCACACCACAAGGTCATGTCCCAGTGCGAGGGACTGGAGACCACTTATCAGGCAGGCAATGGTTTTACAAGACTTTACATTTGATAAATAGAGTAAGGAAAACCACCCAAGAGGTGAGACCCCCTCAGTCTTTCCCTGCCTCTGCCCCACCCATCTTCGGGCAGGAAGCCGCCGACTGTTTGGTGCCATCTTGGAGAGCAAAGTGTGCATCCTGCTGGACACGTCGGGGTCCATGGGCCCCTACCTGCAGCAGGTGAAGACAGAGCTGATTCTGCTGATTTGGGAGCAGCTGCGGAAGCACTGTGACAGGTGGGAACCAGGACTGTGAGTGGAGAAGGTTCTGGAAGGTGAAAGAGGCAGTTCCTAGGGCTTCCCTGGCCACCCACATGCCCTCCTCATAGTTCCAACCGGCCTGGAGGTTTTGGAAAGTCTCTTCTGACCAGCTTACCAAACAGGAAAGAACACTATTATGCTCTCCTGCAGAAAGAAAGCAGTTTTTAGAATTTCATCTCAGACCTAGGGACAGCAGCAAGCATAGTAAAATTACTATTACGTGGCCTTGAAGTAAGGTTTTCAGCTGAACTTGAGTTTTGTTTTTTTCATTTGTGGTTCTGAGGATAGAACCCAGGGCCTTGTGCATGCTAGGCAAACACTCTACCACTGAGCTACACTTCCAGACTTTGCACTTTGTAAGTGTGAGGAGTTGTTCATTCTCTACCCAGAAGAGTCAACCTTGAAGGGACAGAAAGAGACTCTGGTCCTAGGCTGGAACTCATTCTTGCCTTAGTAAGAATAAACATTCATCAACCACTTTCTGCTTGCCACGTGCTTTAAGTGCACGCTTTTGTCTGTTTCACATTGACCTATGAAGGGTGGCCATTTTTTGGAAAAGGAAATGAGGACTCAGAAAGGTTGTTATTAGCCCAAGATGGCATCCCCAGTCAGTGCCTGAGTTGGGAACTGAATTGGTTTCTGTCTTCATCTAGAATCTTCAGTCTGTGGCCTCTCAACCTCAGGGGTCTACAGCGCATTTGTAGGGGTCTTCAGTGAATATCCCTCATTGGAGGTGACTTCCCTCGAACTCGGCAGGGACAGGCCATGCTAACACATCTCTTTCTCCTCTTTCTGTTCTCCATCTCTTCTTTGCTCCTCCCAGTTTTAACCTGCTCAGCTTTGCAGAGGGCCTACAGCCATGGCAGGACACTCTGGTGGAGACCACAGATGCAGTGTGTCATGAGGCTATGCAGTGGGTGACCCACCTGCAAGCTCACGGGAGCACCTCAGTCTTACAAGCATTGATGGCAAGTGCCACCATGGACTTTGCCCCCATGGCAAAACAAACACCATCACCCACGATGCTGACGGTGTGCTCTGCTTTGGGGTTTACCAAGTGGTACTCTTATATCATCTTCCAACAACTCAGTGAGAAGGGGATTCTCATTCTGGCTTATGAGATGAAGACACAAAGGTTCAGAGAGGTTATGTGCCTTGCTTGAGGTTACCCAGCTAGGAAGTGGGCTATGCCCTTCCTCCTAAACCTCAGCAGCTTCCTGGGTCTGTCTGAAGCTAAAAGGTAGAGGGGGGTGGTCTCAGTCTCAATGGACAAGTGAGTGGCATCCATCAGACACATTTTCCTTGGGAGCAGCAAAGGCTACTGTGAGGCAAGTGATTTTTGCCTTTTCTGGTGACAAGATTTCTGTGGTCTCTCAGAAGGCATTCAGTTTCCAAGATGTGCAAGGATTGTACCTCCTCACTGACGGGAAGCCAGATACAAGCTGCAATTTTGTTCTAAATGCTGTCCATAGACTCCAGGAGGAGAGAGACGTGAAGGTGCACACCATTTCCTTGAACGGCACAGACAGGTGGGCAACAAGGCCCGGGGCCGAGCTGGCTTCCTTCCTGAGGCCCCATGTCTGAGGAGGAGGTCTGAATGCCTCACCTACTCTGAGGCCTCCCTAGATTTTCCCTGTGTCTAAACCATGGGATCTGTAAGGTCATACTGTGCCCCTGACAGGCCTACCACACACAGTAGGCACTGGAGAGATGTCCAATAAAGAAATGGGGCCAAGCCGGGTGCGGTGGTGCATGCCTGAAATCCCAGCACTTTGGGAGGCTGAGACAGGAGAATCGTGAGTTCAAAGCCAGCCTCAACAATGGCAAGGCGCTGAGCAACTCAGTGAGACCCTGTCTCTAAATAAAACACAAAATAGGGCTGGGAATGTGGCTCAGTGGTAGAGTGTCCCTAAGTTCAATCCCTGGTACCAAAAAAAAAAGAAAAAAAAGAAACAGGGCCAGAGTGTGCTGGTGTGTGTTTTGAGAGAATCCAGGCTCAATGGGGACAGAACCTGTGACTCTTCTTTACTTAAGCAGCCACTATTTCAGTGGCCGCGCATAAAGTGGTCAGGAAACTGTACTTGGTGAGGCTGATGATGGTTCCAGACACACAACCCAGGCCCGTTGCCAGGCTGCCTCCCCTTAAGCCCCCCAGACTTACACTCTCCGTGGGCCTCAGTGGGCCTCCCCAACCTCTGCCAGCCCCCAGGCCTCTGTTCCTTCCCTAGAGCAGCGGTGGAGTTCCTGAGGAAGCTGGCTTCCCTCACTGGGGGACGCTATCATTGCCCCGTTGGTGAGGACACCCTCTGTGGGATTCGCGGCCTGCTCACCAGAGGCTTCGTCAATGAGAAGGTAGGTGCCAAGCTGCCAAGTGCAAGGTCTATTGGAAGAGCCCGGTAAGATGCCCGCAGGCCCGCGTTTCCTTCTCAGATCTCTGCTTCCCTTGCAAGGCAGAACGTTGACTGGAAGGGGTTGTGTTTCCCTGCAGTTTGCCTTTTAAGAAGACACCCCTCAAGACAAAGAGAGAAGCAGGGTGTGGGGGGAAGTTATTAGTAATAGGTCAGTTTACGTTTGCTGAGCACTTACTTTGTGCAAGTACATTGCTTTCTATAGTTTACCTCTATCAATTATATTAGTATTACTTAATATTAATACCCACTTAGATGAACTCCAAACTAACTGTTATGCCCACTTAGATGAACCGACAGGCTCAGCCAGCTTGAGGAATACCCTGGAAGTCAGAGGAAGGGTGAAGCTGGAGCCCAAGACACCTTGCTCTCAGCCCCTGTGTTTAATTCCTGTGGCTCTGTCTTCCGGTGGTCAGTTCCTGGAAATGCAGACAATTGTTAAGCAACAGATCTAATGAAGTCATAGATTATCTACTAAGTGACAAATTAGTGGGTTGGATTCCAGTGGTCCTCTTCTGATTTGATAGAAAGATGGTGAACTTATCTAAACCTTTTAAAGAATGTGGTGTGTTGCCGATAACAGTTTCGGGGCGGCGGGGTGGGGGGACCAATAAAAAGTTAAGATCTCTTTTCAGAGGTTAAGGTTTACTTTCCCAGGACATAATTTCTGAATTTTGGGTGGACTCACATGAGTCCTTTGTTCAGGTGACTCTTCTAGGGACAGATAGGACAAATAATACCCAGGATAAGTTGGTAAAAGTAATGAATGTTCACCCAGGGGTTCATGTCACATAGGAAGATGATTGACAGGATCAGGCAGGTTCTCAGCTAATAGTTTCTGCTCTCAGACTGGGAGTCCTCTGCCACTCCTTCCAGGCAAAGGGGACAGCTTTGACTCTTTCTTAGACCTTATTAATTGTGAGAATGTGTGTTTTAAGGCTAGGCTGTGGAATTTCAGTAACATTTTTTTAAAGCATGGCTGTGAAGCTCTGTTTTACAAGGAGAAATGAGGAGAGGGCCAAAGAGATTTTACTGAGGGACCATCAGTGAGACAAGCACTATATACCCTTTCTGTCCCCTGGGTCCAGAGAAGCACCAACTTCACTGAGGTTCAGAGACCGTCTTGGTTTACTACCACCCCCTGCCTCTCAGACATCTTATTTCAAAGTGTCCTGTGTGCAGAATGACTTCCCTGGTAGGCAGTGAGCTTCCTGTCCTGGGAGACTGACAAGCTGAGGCTCACAGGATGTCCTGCCCTGGGTGGGACGTTGCATTTAATTTGCTCTAAACATCTGAGATTTTGCATCTTCAGGTCCCATCTAGTCATGTCAATGGTGGAACTTCACCCTATTTCTCCTTTCCAAGGATCCTACGTTGCCACCGTTTGAAGGAGATGACTTAAGGAGACTGGCCCAGGAGGTCACCAAGGCCAGAGGTTTTCTCAAGCAAGCCCAGGCCTTCAGGTATGCCCTTCAAGCAGCCCCAGGGCCTGGATGGGCTGGACCTCAAAAAGATATGGCCCAACTTTGGTCATGGCATCCTTACTGCAAGATCTCCACCTGGCATTTCTCCACCAGGCCCAGAAATCTGGGCACGAGGGGAACCATTTTCCTTCCTCTCCTGCCTATCCAGATCCCAATTCCAGAAGAAAAACAATGTGGAACCGAAGGTCACTCTTTGATGGAGAAGTGTTCTCAGGTAAGGAGAGGGGACAGGCTGCCCACTAGCGGCCAGGCAGCACTCAGTAGACAGCTGTCACTGTGGGCAAGGAGCAGAAACAATGATCCCTGTATATGGAAAGGCCTGGACCCACAAAGGAACCGGGACCCCCCTGGAAGCTGAGGAAGGGAAGGCTGTGTTCTTTGTGTACGGGGCCACCCTGGGTCTAGCCTCACTCTCCTGCCCTGTCCCCTAACACACCCTACACTCCAGCTATAAGGCTGTCACTCATGGGGAAACCCTGCATCAAGCCCCCTGCCTGGGATGTCCGTCTTGCCACCCTCTGCCCGCTCATCCATCAAGGCACAGTTCAGATGACATCAGCTCCACTGTGGAGATGTCCCTGGAACCCATCTAGAGCTGGGAACCTCCAGGCAGAGCTGGAAGCTCCCTGCCACCCTCTGGTAGCATCCTGGCCAACCCTGCCTCTTGCTGCACTTAGCACTTCATGTTGAGGTTTTCTGCTCCATTATCTAACTCTTCTCCTTGACTGAGGCTCCCTCAGGATGAGGCTGGTGTCCTAACCATCTGTGGGTCCCCAAGCCTGCTACATGGCAGATACATGGTAAACAGTGAGTACCAGCTGAGAGTGGGAGCCCAGCCCTGGAAACCAGCCAGATGAGCCTGCTTCTCCCAGGTCTCCTGCGCTTCCCAACACTCTGGGCCACAGGACAATGCAGATTGTCAGTCTGTTTTGGGGGAAGAAGAAACAGTGAGCCTCAGCAACCTTGTCCTACTCAACCAACCGCCCTGAAGGCTGCTGCTGAACCCAGGCCAGACCCGATGCTCTGCTTAAGCTTGAGTCCAGCCCCACTGCATACAGATGAAATGACTGTGTCATGTATTAATGTCATCTGGGATCATTTTCTAAAATTAAAAAATTGCTTTTATTTCATTAATAGGGCCAAAACAACTAACTTTTTTTCTTTTTATTGTCACTTGTTTGTTTGTTGGCAGTTGCTTGGGATCTCACCCAGGGTCTTGCACATGCTAGGCAAATGGTTCACCACTGAGCTACACCCCCAGCCTGGACTTTAGCTATTTGAAGTGATCATTGGTGTAAGTGTGTGTATACATTTTTGGTGAGATAAAACTTTGTTAAAAGACTCCTATCCAGAACATATAAAGAACTTCGCATTAGTAAGAAAAAGATAAATGTCCTAATATTTAAAAATAGACAAAAGACTCAAGCAAGCACAGATGGACCATAGATTTTTGCAAAGGAGCTCGACAATCTTACCTGTCAAGGAAATGCAAATTAAAACCACAACAAGATCCATTACACACCCACTAGAATGGCTGAAATCCAAAAGAGGATAATATTGAGATGTAGAGCAAGTTGAATGCTCATATATTATTGGAGTGGAGGTGAGGGGTATAAATCAGTTCAACCACTTTAGAAAACTATTTGTCAACTTCTACTAAAGTAAAACATGTACACTCTATGACCCAGTAATTCTGCTCAGAGAAATGAAGACGTATGTTCAACAAATGACATATTCAAGAATGTTGATAGTAGCTTTATTTATAATATCCCCACATTAGCCAGGCACGGTGGCATATGCCTGTAATTCTCAGTAGCTTAGGACGCTGAGTCAGGAGGATCACAAGTTCAAAGCCAGCCTCAGCAACAATGAGGTGCTAAGCAACTCAGTGAGACCCTGTCTCTAAATAAAATACAGGGGCTGGGATTGTGGCTCAGTGGTTGAGCGCTTGCCTCGCATGCGTGAGGCCCTGGGTTCGATCCTCAGCACCACATACAGAGCAATAAAATAAAGACATTGTGTCCATCTACAAAAAATTTTTTTTAAAAATCTCATTCTTTATAAAAAATAAATACATAAATAAATAAAATAAAATACAAAGTAGGGCTGGGGATGTGGCTCAGTGTCTGAGTGCCCCTGAGTTCAATCCCTGGTACCAAAAAAAAAAAAAAAAAGCAAATTGGAAGTGATCCAAATGTCCATCAGTGGTAGAATTAGCAAATAAATTATGGCGTATTTGTGCATATGTGCATCAATGGAAGAGTGTGTACTACAGCTGTGTTCAGCAGAACGCACCAGTCTCAGTGCCAGGCAGAAGAAAACAGAAGAGTACATAGTGTTTCATCCCATTTACAGGCAGTTAAAGAACAGACAAAATTAATTGTTGAGGATAGAAGTCAAATTAGTGGTTACCCTGTGAGGGCCACAGAGGGGACATCTGGGGTGCTGGAAATGTTCTGTATCTTAATCTGGATGGTAATGACATTGGGATATAGCTGGATATTCATGGTTTGGATATGGTCTGAGTATGTCCCCCACGGGTGTGTGTGTTGAAATTTGATCCCATTGCGAGATATTAAGAGAGTAGAAACTTAACCCACTGTGGTGTTTAGAGGTGGAGACTTTGGGAGGTGATATATGTGTGTGTGTGCATAAAATGTCAAGTTACTTAAAAACACTCAGTTTACCAAGTCTTGACAAGCTCCTGCTTTGGCCAGGCTCTGCTCTGTGCGCAGCAAGACAATGGTGACCACAGGCCCTGCCATGTTGAATCTCAGTCTGATCAGTCTTAGCTGCCATTCTGAGGCATCTCTACAAATGCAGGCCTACAGAGGTTGTATTAGTTTGCTAGAACAGTCACAGTAGTGCACCACAAACAGAATGGCTGAAACAACAGAAATGTATTGCCTCGGTTCTGGAGCCATCAAGTCCAAGATCAAGGTAGTAGCAGAGCCAAACGCCCCCTGAAGGCAGCAGGAGGAATCTCCTCTAGCTTCTCACTTCTAATGGCTCTGGCCTGCGAGCTCCACTCTTGGCAGGAGGCTCCCCCGTGTGCATGTCTGCTCTGTGCCCAGTTTTCCCTGTTAGGTCACCAATCGTAGTGTGCAGGAGCCTCCCTATTCCACCACGACCTCATCTTAATTAATTACATCTGCAGCAACTCTTTTCCAAATAAGGTCACATTCTGAAGTGCTGGGGTTGGGACTTGAGCATACGAATTTTACAGAGGACACAATTCAACCCACACTAGCTATATTGTTAGCAATGCTTCTCCTTGCAAGGCAACACTGGCAGCCAGCACTGGGGCAGATGAGTTCTCTGGTCCTTCTGGTGAGAAAGGAAGAGGCTGGTCTTTATGCATGAAAGGGTGCACCAGAAACGGGCGTGGGAAGTGGATAAGCAGAGGAACTGGGTTTGCTTCCCAATCTCATAAAGTGGTAACAGCTGCCATTAGTATAGTAGGCACTGGTGCTCAGCATTCTGCATAATCTACCACGTAAGCCAAAGCTCACAAGGTCACAACTATAAAGCACACACCATCTCCAGTTTGTGCACAAGGAAATTAAGCCTCATAGCTGTCCAAAGACACAAGAAGTGGCAAAATCAAGATTAAAATACCCCATGGCCTATACCCAACACACAGTTCCTTTTCTGAACTTGTTTCCTTGTCTCTAAAATTGGGCTAAAACAGAGTTGTGAGAATTAACCCAGACACCTTACCATCTGGCACATAGCCTGAGCAAGCTGAGGTTTTGTTTTGTTTTGTTTTGTTTTTCTCTTCCCACACCTATGCCCACAGAACATGCTCATATGGTGGAGATTTTTCAATCACCTTCTTCAGACCAAAGTGAACAGAGCTCTCAGCCCCCGACACTGTGGACTCTGGGTACATGCCTGCCTCTCTGCTGCTGCCACTTGAATATGAGTTTTCCAGGGATGATGGAACCATTGGGGTCCCCCATGCAGGGGAAAGGGCAGCACTAAGGAAACAACCATTAAAACGGAAACAATGGGGGCTGGGGCTGGGGCTCAGTGGCAGAGCACTTGCCTACCTAGCACGTGGGAGGCACTGGGTCCAATCCTCAGCACCACATACAAATACATAAACAAAGGTGGTGTGTCCATCTACAACTAAAAAAAATTCATTTTAAAGTGAATGGATGAACGCAGAGATAGGTGGAAGAATGCAAAGAAGGAAGGTTAGATGGATGGGTGGAAAGAAAAAGAGATGGAATGAATTGGATGGGTGGACGGTTGGATGGCCAGGAGGTGGAAGGGTGGGTGGATGAATGGAATGCTAGATGGGTGGGAAGTGGAAAGATGGGTGGATGAAGGGAAGATTGGATAGGGGGAGGGTGGACTGAAGACAAGATGGATTTGTGGAAGCTAGGACAGATGGAAGGACACACGAATAGATGCATGGATGGGCAAAAAGATTAGTAAACAATGGGTGGACGTCTGGATGGATGGATAAAGAGAAAGATGGAAAATTAGGTGAGATGAACAGAAGGAAGGAGGGAAGGCAGGCCGAACAAAGGTGAGCATGCGAGAGAATAGAAAGAAGAGAAGAAACGCCATTTCATGGGGTTCTGGGAGGACTATGCAGGCAGGGCAGAGCCGGGCACGCAGCTCCTGTGTCCTTTTGCCACCAGAAGCGCGGGCCACTTGACCCCGCGGGGTGGGGAGGGCCTGAGGGACCGCCTTGGAGGGCACCGGGGCGGAGGGAGCAGGCGGGGCGGTCCCGGCGCGCAGTCCCGCCCTCCCGGAGCAGGTGCAGCCCTGGCGGCGCCCAGCTTGGCGCGGAGACCCGAGCCGCGCAGGGAGCGCGCAGCGCCGCGGGAGCCCGGGCCAGGTGAGCGCAGCCTGGCGCGGCCGGGGACGGTGCCGGCCGGGGAGGAGGACCAGGAGGAAGAGGGAGCGGGCGCGCCCCGGGCTGCCCTTCGTGTGGGGGGCGCGCTCCTCCGGGCCACCAGGAGGACGACGTAACCTGGGACGGTCCCTGACCTCCCTGCCCTGTCGCCAAACCCCACTTTGGGGTCCCTGTGGACCTGGATTCCGTCGGAGGCCTTTACGATAACTCATCACAGTACCCTAATGTTAGCTGGGCCTCAGTTTCCTTCTCTGGACGATGGGTGCGGACTTCCAGGAGAATTAAATGCAGCTGTGTCTGGGGGTCAGCCCCGCGCTTGGCCATAGCACTGCCCGGCACAGGACAGGCCGGGGTGGTTTCATTTGTTCAGCAGCCGTTTACTGGCAGCCTTTGTGTCCACTGTTCTAGGTGTAAAATCAACGTGCACCTTGTCATCTCATGGTTTTTGCAAAAGCTTTGGCATCTGTTCGCTCCGTGGGACTAACCCGAGGAGCCAGAGTAATTTGGGCCCATTTTTCAGCTGTGAATACTGAGGGGTAGTGAGGTTTTTAAGGATCTAGCCTGAGGACACACCCAGCAAATGAACACTTGAAGCCAGGCGTGGTGGTGCGCACCTGTAATCCCATAAGTTTGGGAGGCTAAGGCTGGAGGCTCCCAAGTTCAAAGACACTCTCAGCAACTTAGCGAGACCCTGTCTCAAAATAAAAAAAATAAAAAGGGCTGGGGATTAAGTGCCCCTGGAACCAAAGGGGTGGGAGTAGGCACTTGAGGCTGGTCCCAGCTTTTGCCACGTAAAGTAATGTAGGGTAGAGGTACAGCTCTGGTCTCGCAGGTCTTATTCCAGAACAGAGGCCTCTAGGCCTGGGTAGTGGGGGACTCTACTCTGGGGCTGCATGGGTTTCCTTCCTGTGGGGGAATTAGGCTCATCCTCTGGGATAACTGTGATCTGAGATGTCCCAACCCCATTAAATCCATGACTGTTTCTGCTTGTATGGGGCAGAGCTGAAGCCCCTACCCAGAACTTTGGCAAACAGGCAGTGACAGGAGACTGAAAGATAGTCTCTATTTCTATTAATCCCTGCCCTGTGACATCACCAGCAACAACCATGGGGAGCAACGACCTGCTCTTTCCCGCAGCCAGTGTGTGCCATGCAGGGTAGAGACTTAGCTGTCTATAGTCATAGAGCCTGGTGCACACTAGACCTGTAGTCACTGTTTTTATAATGATTAAGGGGATCTAGTCTCTGGTCCAGCCTCATCCCCCAATGGAGCAGGAGGATGGGGTGATAATGGTAACAGGGATGGACAGCCTGACTCACTTGAAGTCTAGAGTCCTCCGTACTGGACTCTAAGGTCCTCAGACCTAACTCTGAAGACTGCAGGGGGCTCCAGAGATCCGGCGGTGTCAGCCGCCTGCACTGTGGAGCTCTGGGAGAACCAGAGGCAGCGGTGTCCACGCAGGGGAAGACATAGTGCTTGGAATCATGCACACTTTCCATGGCACTGAGCCCTTCTGGATCCCGTGTGGATTCTTCTCCTTTTCCTCTTCCTCCTCTTTGCTTCCTGTTCCTCCTCCTCCAGGAAGCCTTCCCATCTTTCCAATCAGAAAGCACTCACTTCTCAGTCTGTCGAGGTCCCCCTTGTCATGACTGGATCTGTCTTCTTCTGGTAGTACATGGGAACTGGGATTTTAAGGAACTGGTAGAAAGTCAGGAATGGCACAAATCTCAGTCATGCGGTGTGACGTTGGGCCTCGGTTTCCCTGGCTGTAAAGTCCAAGGCTTTGCTGCCTTCAGCTCTCTCTGTGGGAGGGAGCAACTACCCTGGAAGTTCTTGAGGTTCTGAAAGAGTCAGGTCTACTGGGAACTCTGAGGACCTCTGATTTCCATCTGGAGTTCCTCTCCCTCCTTAGGGGTCTGATAATCTGTGTGACTTGAATCTCTAGAATGTTCTTTCTTGTGTTTTTCTCCGCAGGTGGACCACTTCTGGGCCTGCATGGCTCCGTAGAGGATGAAGCCCAACCCCACAGGCTCCTCCCCAGAGACCTGCAAAGCTGCAGGCCAGGGCGAGAAGACCTGCCCTGTCTGCCAGGCCAGGGCAGGGGTCTCAGGTCCAGGGTCTGGTGCAGGGTCTGGTGTAGGGTCTGGCCCAGGGATTGGACCAGGACTTGGTGCTGTTGTAGGGCCTGGCCCAGGGCCTGGGCCAAGAGCTGGTGCTGCTCAAGGGCCCAGTGTAGTTCCAGGGCCTGGGCTGGGAGCTGGTGTGGTTCCAGGGCCTGGGCTGGGAGCTGGTGCTGTTCTGGGACCTGGCCCAGGAGCTGGGTCAGCACCTGCACCAGGAGCTGCACCATCACCAGGGACTGGGCCCAGACGGGGGTCCGGGACTGGGCCTAGACCCAGTGAGTCAACAACCCCATCACCAGCACCACAGCAGAAGACTCAGTCCAAACCCACTCAGGCCCCTAGGTGGAAGGTTCTGGTGACAGGAGGAGGAGGCTACCTGGGCTTTAGCCTGGGTTCCAGCCTGGCCAAGAGTGGCATTTCTGTCATCCTGCTTGATCTACGCAGACCCCAGTGGGAACTGTCCCCAGGGACTGAGTTCATCCAGGTGCAAGGACGGGGTCCTTGGGGGACCCATGGGGCGGGGGGGCACAGCGTCTGTTGTGAAACCAGGGTTGGGTTTGAAGTCACAGTCTCTGGAGCCAGACTGCTTGAGCTCCCACCCCACCTCTGACCTCCCAGCTGGGCTGCTGTGGTGACAAGGCTCCCACATCCCTGAACCTTGGTGTCCTCATGGACAGAAAGGGGACAATAGTAATATGTATTTCACAAGGGTCTCAGGGTGTTGATGAAATAGTACATGAGAAACACCCAGCCCAGCCCCTGGGACCCTGATGAATGGGGACCCGTGATAAAGAGGGCGAACTGTGGGTCAGGCAATAAACCCTGCCCACCAGCTTTTCTGGACCTTGAAGATGCTTGGCCAGGGCTGAGTCAGAGGCGGGCTCTGGGACCTGGAAAGATGCAGAGTTATTATTTCTGTTGGCCTTGGACTTGAACCTCCTACCCTTTCTCTTTCTTCTCTGTTTTAGGCTGATGTCCGAGATGAGGAAGCCCTGTACCGCGCCTTGGAAGGGGTGGACTGTGTCTTCCACGTGGCCTCCTATGGAATGTCTGGTGTGGAGAAGGTGAGGTCCTGCCAACCAGACCTGGGGTTAGACAGAGTGGGGTTCAAGTCTTGCTCTGCCCTCCAAACCCATACTGGTACCCATGCATTCCTGTTGCCTGTCTCCTCCTCTGGGGAGGATTTGGCCTACTCCCAGCATGAATTCTACATCCATGACACCGAATACCAGTTCTGCCACTTTCTAGCTGTGTGATCTAGAGGAAGTTAACCTCTCTGAGCTTCTCTGCTCACCTGGAAAGTGAGGACATTACTACTACTTATGTTACAACCACTTCAGGGAGCCATGTGACGGTATCTATCAAAACATACATCCATCCTTTGATCAGAAATTATACTTATTTGTATATTGATGACATTGCTTTTAATAACAAAACACTGGAGATAACCTAATGTCCATCAGTTGGGGACTATTTCAATCAATTATCTTGGATTCACACAGTGAAATCCCACACAACCATTCAAAAAAAATGAGGTAATTCAGAATGTGTTTACAACAGAACTATCTCCAAGGTGCAAAACAGTGTTTGATATCTTGTTGGCTTTTTAAAAAATGCTAGGATAAATGTTTATTTAAATGCACAGGCCTATATGCTGATATTTATAAGCATAGATTATAAATATACACAAAACTATTAATAGCAGTTTCCTCTGGGGAGGGAAAAGGAAGACTTGCAATCAGGGATGGGAGGAAACTTCCTCTTCATTATATATACCTTTTATACTGATTGAATTATCCTTGTTGTTTTGTTTTTTTTTTTTAAACAGCGCTGGGGATGGAACCCAGGGCCTCAGGGCCACACACATAATAGGCAATTCCACTGACCCACACTCCCAACCCCTGTTTGAATTATTTTTAACCTTGTAGTTGTGTTACCTATTAAGCAAAAAATCCACTGCAACAAGAATGAATATATTTTCAGGTGTTTTGTGTGTGTGTGTGTGTGTGTGGTGCTGGGGATTGAACCCAGGGCTTTGTGCATGCGAGGCAAGCGCTCTACCAGCTGAGCTATTTGCCCAGTCTTTGTTTTGTTTTGGTTTAGGGACTGAGCCCAGGGGTGTTTAATTACTTAGCCACATCCCCAGCCCTTTTTATTTCTTATTTTGAGACAAGGTTTTGCTAAGTTGCTAAGGGCCTTGCTAAATTGCTCAGGCTGTCCTTGAACTTGTGATCCTCCTATCTCAGCCTCCTGCATCACTGGGATTACAGGCATGCTCCCCCATGCCCTGCTAAGTATGGTTTTAAAATAAAAATGGAACCTACCTCTTGATGGTTTTATAAGGATTAAATGAGATTGGGGATTGTAAAGCTCTTGCCCTGTCCCTGGGACATGGGAAGCTGCAGAGTGTGTTACACCCCAGTGTAACTACGATGGAGAGTATTGCTATGTCCATCTTACAGAGAAGGAAACTGAGACTTCAGAAGCAAATAAATTATCCAACTTATTTTGAGTCACTCTTCTGTGGCCAGCCCTCTGCCAGCTGCCATCCCCTGCCAAGGGTGACCACTTAATCCCGGTGACCACTGAAGGGTCAGCCCTCACTTTACAGATGAGAGAGCTGAGGGCCAAGTGGAGATAGAACCTCCCTGGCCATTGGGGAGGTGGTGCAGAAATGGCCACCCACACCACCCACACCCACCTCCCAGGACTCCTGCCCACAGTGATGGGGTGCCCAGCTGGACTTTTTTGCCACCTCTCCTCTGCTTGACCTTAGTCTCAGGCTCTGGCCTCAGGGACAAGGTAGGAGACAGTACCATGACTTCCCACCCCTGTCTTGTCTTTTAGCTGCAAAAAGAACAGATTGAATCTATAAATGTCGGAGGCACCAAACTAGTGATTGATGGTAGGCAGTGTGCCAGCTGTGGTCTCCTTCTCTTCCACCTCCTGCCACAGGCCCAGCTGCAGGGAGGCAGGGTTGAAGGGCAAGCATCACCCTCCTGGCCTAGCCCTGCCTGCCCAGCAAGGGTCTGTGGGCAGCACATCCCCCTGTGTGCAGACCTGCCAGGGCCCTGCATGGGAATGTCAGTGTGGTGGGGACCACGGAGGGTGGTGGGAGCAGAGAGGGCCCTAAGGCAGGTCACTGAACCCTGAATGGAAGATCCACACCTGAGCCCTTGGGGCTTGTCCTGCTTGGTCCTGCACCTTGAATTTCTCTCTCATTCTGGAGTGTCTTTTTCTCTCTGTCCCCACTGAGTGAGATTTTCTTCTGATCTGTCCCTGGCAGGATGGCTTAGGGGCCCAAGCCACACTGGGAGGGAAGATTGAGTGGGCCTGGCCCCGAGGGGTTCATGGAGCAAGGCCTCAACCCTCCCCCAAATTGGGCAGGGGAGACCTTCCCTCCTGAGCAGCTCTGGATGCTGGGAGGGTCCCGGGGTCGGGGTGTGTGTTGAAGGTGGGTAGAGACCAGAGGATTTGCCTGTGGGCACCTGTCAGCCTGCTCACACTCGGCCCTGTGTGCATGCATCACTGCAGTCTGTGTCCGCCGGAGGGTTCCGAGGCTCATCTACACCAGCACCGTTAATGTGGCCTTTGGCGGGAAGCCCATAGAGCAGGGCGATGAGGACTCAGTGCCGTACTTCCCCCTGGACCAGGTACTGGCTTCCAGAAGAGGTGGGTGGGGCCAGCAGACCTGGGCCCCCTTTCCCTAACAGTGGGTAGGACCAGGGTGAGTCCCAGCAGGAAGGGATGCCCCAAACTGAGTGGTACCAGCCGGATCCTGTTTTAGTTTGGCAAGTTCTCAGGGGCTTTGAAAGTCCACTGGCCTTGAGCCCCAGCCCCTTTCGACCAGTGTGACCTTGAGCAAGTGGCTTCACCACTCTGAACCTCTGTTTCTTCATCTGGTGATAATTACCAGGGGGTCATGGAAAGGCAGGAAATGAGATAATGAGTGTGAAAACATCATAGGAACACTAAAGGACAACATAAGTAACTCACCCAATGTGTGACCAGCATCAATGTCACAGGGCAGACATGGAGCTAGCAGGCACCACCCTGAGTCAGGTGCCCTGGTTGTCTTATCGCTCTGTGTTTAGTGCACTTCTGCTCCTGTGACTCTGGAAGGAGATACTCTGTCCTCCTACCCAGAGGGAGAGGAGGGGTACCCATGGGTCTCCGAGGTTGGCCATCTCCCAAATCCACACCTGCACATTTAAAGGGGAAGGGATAGCCTTGGGTGGGCCCAGCTGGCCAGGTGTTGCCAGCAGCTTCGCTGACCCCCCGTCCTGTGGCTCTGTTCTCCCTGTCGCCCTGCAGCACATGGACCACTACTCCCGAACCAAAGCCATCGCCGACCAACTGATCCTCATGGCCAACGGGACACCACTCCCAGGTGAGTACCAGGGGCCTGCTCTCAGCACACATGCCTGCCCTGAAATACACATGTGATTGTGGCTTTTAGTTGACATGTGTCTGGACATACCTTCCTTCCAAAGGACAGTCCCCAGGGCCTTGGCTTTTCATCATTCAAAGCATCCCAAGCACCTGCTGTGTTTCACCTGCAGCAAGGCAGCCTCAAAGAGTCAGACCCAGCCTCTGCCCATCTGGTGGGGAGGAGGCTGGGGCGAACTCCAGTTTAAGCTGTCTTTCTAGTCTCATAGGAGTGGAGCCAGGTGTAGCACTCCTCTTTAGATAAAAGAGTACAACCATTTAAATATAGAGTGAGCTGAGCTCTGTGGAACAGTGGTACAGATGAAGGACCTTAAAGTTTAACCTTCAATAGCTTTCCAGAAAAATCTGCCTCCATGGCCTTACTGCATTCTCTCTTCTGGTCATAGAGAAATAATGACAGAACGTGAACAGTCCACATTTATTGAGTGCTTACTACACACCAGGTGCTATTTTGCCTACTAATGTTATATGCAAAAAGCTCTGAAAGCTTTCTGAAATTTAGAAATTAAAGAGAATTGGATAACATGGTTTCCCTTTCTGATCAAAACCATCTAAACTTGGGAGTCCAGTGGGTGTGGAGAGCAAGGGATACTGGAAATCATTAGTTCCAGTTTATAGGTGAGAAAAACCAAGACTGCCTTAACTCAAGGTCATGCCATTGAGAAGTTGTTGAGGTAGAATTTGAACCCCAGGGGAGTCTATGCCCAAGTCTGGGGTACCACTGTACTGTGCATTAGACACAGAAGAGCAGGTCCCTGATGCAGGGGCTTGTTTTCCCAAAATGTTCCCCAGCCTCTGTTACCCTGGTCCCAGTGAGAACATCCAGCCGTGTTTTCCCAGGGTCTGACCAGTGTGGTTGAATTCCCTTCTCTACCTGGGGCCTCCCCACTCCGACCACAGCCTGCATGCCAGACACCTAATCCTCTGGCTGAGAATTATTTATATGAGCATCCACAGCTTTCCATGGTCAGGAGAGTCATGGATACCCTGGGCCCAGCCCCTCTGTGATGTGGCTGCCCAGTGCCCCACGAGCCACTGTCAGCTGTAACCCGATCTCCCTCCACCATGCCCCGGGGGACCCAGAGTTTAAACTTAGCTGCAGGCTGTTTATAGGACAGCTTACCCAACACCTGCCTTTCAGGAGTCCAGTCATATTCACCCCGGGTGATTTCCTACTACCCAAGCTGGTCACTGGGACTGTCCCTCTAAATTAGCACACAGGGCCCTGGTGGCAGGGTCTGAGATGCATAGATGCCAGCTCAGCATCCATGTAGTTGTGTCCTCTGTCTCTGAGCATGTTAGTGTCCTATGGCTACCACAAATTTGGAGGCTTAAAACAACCAAAATTTCTTCTGTAGTCATCTGGAGGCCAGAACCCTGAAATCAAGGTATGAGCTGGGCTGCCTCCCTCTGAAGGCTCTGGGAAAGAATTCTTTCTTGTCTCTTCCAACTTCTGGTGGTCCCAGGCATTCCATGGTTTGTGGCTGCAGAACTCTGCCCTAGTTGGACATGGTGGGACACACTTGTAATTCCAGCAACTCAGGAGGCTGAGGCAGGAGGATCACAAGTTCAAGGCCAGCCTCAGCAACTTAGCGAGGCGCTAGGCAACTTAATGAGACCCTGTCTCAAAAAAAAAAAAAAAAA
>PVHX01013429.1:0-54746 GCA_004024805.1 Geosciurus inauris | reverse complement strand
CCACTTTGAGTTGAATTTTGTGCATGGTGAGAGATAGGGGTTTAGTGTCATTTTGCTGCATATGGATTTCCAGTTTTCCCAGCACCATTTGTTGAACAGGCTATATTTATTCCAGTGTACATGTTTGGCTCCTTTGTCTAGTATAAGGTAACTGTATGTAAGTGGGTTCATCTCTTGTGTCTTCTATTCTATACCATTGGTCTACATGTCTATTTTGGTGCCAGTACCATGATGTTTTTGTTACTATAGCTCTGTAGTAGAGTTTAAGGTCTGGTATTGTGATGCCTCCTGCTTCATTCTTCTTGCTAAGGATTGCTTTGGCTATTCTAGGTCTCTTATTCTTCCAAATGAATTTCATGATTGCCTTTTCTATTTCTATAAGGAATGCATTGGGATTTTAATTGGAATCACATTGAATTATATAGCTCTTTGGGAAGTATGGCCATTTTGACAATATTGATTCTGCCTATCCAAGAGCATGGGAGACCTTTCCATCTTCTATGGTCTTGTTCAGTTTCTTTCTTTAGTCTCCTGTAGTTTTCATTGTAGAGGTCTTTCACCTCTTTTGTTAGATTGATTCCCAAGTTGTTGTTTTTTTTTTTTCAGGCTATTGTGAATGGGGTAGTTTTCCTAATTCCTCTTTCAGAGAATTCGTTACTGATGTATACAAATGCAATTAAATTACGGGTGTTGATTTTTATGTCATGCTACTTTGCTGAATTCACTTATTAATTCTAGAAGTTTTCTGGTGGAATTTCTTTGATCCTTGAAGTATAGAATCATGTCATGGTAAATAATGATAGTTTGAGTTGATAGTTCTTTTCCTATTCGTATCCCTTTAATTTCTTTTGTCTGTCTAATTGCTCTAGCTAATGTTTCAAGGACTATGTTGAATAGCAGTGGAGAATATGAGGGCCTCCCTCACTTGTTCCAGTTTTTAGAGGGAATGCTTACAATTTTTCTCCATTTAGGATGATGTTGGCCTTGGGTTTAGCATAGATAGCTTTACAAAGTTGAGGTATGTTCCTACTATCCCTAGTTTTTCTAGTGTTTTTAACATGAAAGGGTGCTGTATTTTGTCAAATACTTTCTCTGCATCAATTGATAAGATCATATGATTTTTATCATTAAGTGTATTGATGTGATGGATTAAGTTTATTGATTTCCGTATGTTGAACCAACCTTGCGTCCCTGGAATGAACCCCACTTGATCATGGTGCACTATGTTTTTGATATGTTTTTGTATGCAATTTGCCAAAATTTTATTGAGAATTTTCGCCTCTATGTTCATCAGGGATATTGGTCTGAAATATTCTCTCTTTGATGTGTCTCTGTCTGGTTTTGGTATCAGGTTGATGCTCGCCTCAGAATGAGTTTGGAAGGGTTCCCTCCTTTTATATTTCATGAAATAGTTTGAGGAGTATTGGTATTAATTCTTCTTTGAAGGTCTTGTAGAACTCAGCTGAGAATCCATCTGATCCTGGGCTTTTCTTGGTTGATAGGCTCTTGATGGCATCTTCTCTTTCCTTGCTTGAAATTCATCTGTTTAAATTGTGTCTGACCTCCTGGTTCAGTTTGGGTGGGTCATATGTCTATAGAAATTTGTCAGTGTCTTCAGGGTTTTCTATTTTACTGGAGTATAAATTTTCAAAATAGTTTCTAATTATCCTTTGTGTTGTAGTGTCTGTCCTGATAGTTCCTTTTTCATCACAAATTTTAGTAATTTGGGTTTTCTTTCTCCTTCTTTTTATTAGGGTGGCTAAGGGTTTATGAATTTTATTTATTTTTTGGAAGAACCAGGTTTTTGGTTTTTCAATTTTTTGAATTGTTTCTTTTGTTTCAATTTCATTGATTTTAGCCCTGATTTTTAATTATTTCCTGTCTTCTACTTCTCTTAGTGTTGGTTTGTTCTTCTTTTTCTAGGGCTTTGAGATGTAGTTTCAGGTCATTTATTTGTTGACTTTTTCTTCTTTTATGAGCTTAATGCAACAAACTTTTCTCTTAGCACTGCCTTCATGGAGTCCCAGAGATTTTGATATGTTGTATCAGAGTTTTCATTTACCTCTAAGAATTTTTAATCTCTTCCATGATGTCTTCTTTATTCATGCATCATTCAATAGTGTATTATTTAGTTTCCAGATGTTGGAGTGGTTTGTATTTTTTAATCTGTCATTGATTGCTAATTTTATTCCATTATGGTCAGATAGGATTCAGGGTAGTAGCTCTATTTTTTTGTATTTGCTAAGGCTTGCTTTGTGACATAACACATGATATATTTTGGAGAAGGATCCATGTGCTGCTGAGAAAAAAGTGTATTTACTCATTAATGGATGGGATACTCTGTATATGTCTGTTAAGTCTAAATTGATTGTTTTATTGAGTTCTATGGTTTCTTTGTTTAGTTTTTGTTTGGAAGATCTATCCAGTGGTGAGAAAGCTGTGTTAAAGTCACCAAGTATTACTGTGTTGTGATCTATTTGATGCTTGTAGTTGAGAAGGGTTTGTTTGGTAGATGCCCCATTGTTTGGGGCATAGATATTTATGATTTTATGTCTTATTGATGTATGATTCCTTTAAGCAGTATGAAATGTCCTTCTTTATCCCTTTTCAGTAACTTTGGTTTAAAGTCCACTTTATCTGATATGAGGATGGAAACTACTGCTTGTTTACGCAGTCCATGTGAATGATATGTTTTTTCCCACCCTTTCACTTTCAGTCTGTGGATGTCTTTTCCTGTGAGATGAGTCTCTTGAAGGCAGCATATTGTTGGGTCTTTTTTTTTTTTAAATCCAGTCTGTCAGTCTATGTCTTTTAATTGATGAGTTTAGGCCATTCATATTCAAGGTTGTTATTGAAATATAATTTCATATTTCAATAATAACCAGTCTAGGGTCTGCCCTTGGCTGGGCTCTCATGGTGGTGCCTGTAGGTGGTACTGGGCCTTGGCCTGTGCTCTCGCCTAGAGTCAGGGACTCTGGTGTGAAACTGGGGGCATTCCTGGGCCTGACTTAGGCCCAGTCTCCCACAGGGGTTACCAGAGGCAGTCCTTTGCCTGGGTCTGTGTTCCCCTGTGATTGGCGGCCAGCAGTTTCAGGTCTGCCCTTGGCTGGGCTTCCAGGGTGGTCCCTGAAGTTTGTCTTGGGCCTTGGCCTGTACTCCTGCCTATAGGCAGGAACTCTGGCTGATGGCCCAATATATTTTATAACCAGCTTGACAAACAAGAATTTATTTAAGTCTCAGAATTTCACAGGAATCCTGGAAGAATAATTATCACCATTTTTAAGGTAAATCTTGTCTTAAAATATCATAGGATCTTTGTAGTTTGTTATTTGAATAAAGCTATTCTGTTTATATGTTAACCATACAGATCTATGCTTGTTGACATGAGAAATAAAATATAAATTCTCATTTTCATAAACTGTGTGGCCAATTTCTGCATTTATCAACCAAATGTAATTATTGTGGTACCACATTTTTATTGCTATAATTATATTATTATTTTTTTCACTTTTCTATCATTTATTATGTTTGCACTCTGTTAATGCCATTCTGCTCTTATTGTGCTACCAATATAGTACTATTTGAATTAGTAAAATGAGCTTACTTTAAACAAAGAGCCCACTATATCAAGTTTAATTTGATCGTCATGGGCATCTTTAGTTTCATAGCCTCTTGGCAAGGTGGCCTGCTTTGCAATAGTCTAGACTCCTGCTATCAGGCAGATGCCAAGACCTAGGATAAACCATCAAGAATCCTTGCACCTGGCTTCTGCTCCATCACATGCTGAAGTCTTTTGTTAGGAGTGCTTCCTTATTTGCTTTGTAACTCCATAGGACATTTTTCATCTCAGTTGACCTTGAGCTGTATTCATTACTGTGGACCATATTGTCTTTCATGATGAAGGATTGTCATGAAAAGTAATGTTATAAGTGTCAGACAAACAAACTACTGCCTGGCACATATAGCCAGGTAGTGTTGTTGCTATTTCTACTGCTATTATTCAACAGTACCACAGTGCTCTTGAAAAGTTGTAGTTTCTTGTATTTTTATTGCTCAGATACTGTCTTCTTTTCCTTTCTTAGTATTTTAAAAATTTCATTTAAAACAGCCCATTCCTTAACCTTTATATGTACTCAATCTTCAAAGACCTTTAAAAAGTACTTCCAAGATATTATGTAGAAAAGCAATAACAAAGGTAAATTATGCTTTGCAGTTATAATTTTATACTTATATATGTAACTAATTAATATCTTTCCTTCCTGAAAGACTAAGTTCTATATGGACAGGGACAACATGCTCACTATTAATTCCTTGAGTATTAGTGATAACATTGTTTTATTTGGATAGACCACAAATCAGGCTTTAGGTATCTAACTATCAACATAAAAAGAAAAACAGGTTAGTTTTCCAGTTTCTGGTTTTTGAAGCTTTTTATGCAAACTGACTACTCAAGAGAAGCACACATGATCCTGCCAAGACCAGAAAAACAAATTATTGTTTTACACAATGTGAACTGAATATATATAGGATAGTTCAACATAAATATAGAATATTAATAAACTAATGAATGAATGTACTTTGTTGAGAAGTATGACATGTATATACGTATATATATGAGAAAGAGAGAGAGAAGGAGGAAGAGAGAGAGCATAGATTGAATGGATTTACTTAAGACAGCTATTTACAGGGTCCCAGGCCTGGTTTTTCATTTAACTAGAGTATTGGCAGTGATAATAGACAGGAAGGTATGGTTTATTAAATACTTGGGAGAAAACTGATGAACACAATGTAAATTAATTTCTATGCCAAAATAAATAATATGAAGTCAAAATATACACATTCAAAAGTCAATTATGTTCAAATGGAGCAACAGATTTGAATATCAAATTTGTGGAGGCTTTGATAACTACAATTCAGAAAAAGCAATGATATGTTTTTTTTTTTTTCCACAGAAGGGTTTATGTAAGTTGGTTATAAAAATATAATATACTTAAGAGAAAGTGGAAGGGATAAAATTAAAAGGTTTAGTGGCACAAATAGCAAATTTTAATATAACTAATAAGTTTGCCTTATGTTTTATCTTGTCAAGAACACAAATTAGCTGTTACAGACATTAAAACAACCAAAAGTTATAAATTCACAGTGGGCAAGGCTGTGGGGAACACAGCCTATAGAATAAAGTTTTATGAAGGTTTTAGTATCTACATACAGAATATTTAAACATAGTTTATTATGGCTGAACACCAGGACACTAATCAATGGCAATTAATGGGAAAATGAATAAATAAATATGATATATTATATTGAGAATAAAGTATATATTTAGAAGTATCAGATCTTTAGGTATTGATTTGGACATGCAGCTGAAATATATTTGAGTGGGAAAAAATGTAGAGTAATAAGTTTAGATCGTATTATCTAGCTTCTGTTAATTAAAAAGAAACTAGAAAAAATGTTCTCTGTATATGTTTAAAAGAAGATGAAAAAAGAAAAATATACAAGTAAGCAAGGAGAAGGGTGTATACCTGCCAAACTCCATGACCAATATAAAAATAAATACCACAGAGTCCCTTTCATTTACCATTGATTATTAGTGATAGCATTGTTTTATTTGGATAGATCACAAATTAGGCTTTAGGTTTCTAACTATCAACATAATAAAGAAAAACGTGTTCAGTTTTCTAATTTTCAGTTTTTGAAGCTTAAACACAAACTATTCAAGAGAAGCGTGCATGTTCCTGCCAAGACCAGAAAGGAATTTCTCCCAAGGGCTTCTATAAGGAGGACGCTCTGTAATATACTTGAACAATGTCCTCAGTACCTTCCTTCCAATAAGTACAATTAGAGGCCTCACAGGTCTGTGTCTGACAGGGATATTTAATGAAAGCCAATGGCACCCCAAATGAGATAAATTCAGAAAAAGCAATGGTATTTTTTTCCACAGAAGAGTTCATATAAATTGGTTATAAAAATATAATATAAATATATTTAGTCATATTTTCTTCTCTGGAGAGTTTGGAAGATTCAGGATCTAAATTAAATGTTTTCTGTACAATTACTGTTTTCTTTAAAATTGCACTATAATTAAAAGTACATTTTAAGTTTAAGTACATTATGTATCAAACTGCTAAATAAAGTCTAAAAGGCAACATTAAAGTGAATTTTAAATACAGTATCTATTGCATATGTTTTAGTCTGGTTTGCATTGCTGTGACCAAAAGACGTGACAAGAACAGTTTTAGAGGGGAAAATGTTTATGTGAGGTGCATAGTTTCAGAGATCTCAGTCCATAGATGACTGACGCCATTGCTCTGTGCCAAGCTGCGGTAAAACACCATGGTGGAAGAGTGTGGTGCAGGAAAGAAGCTCAGTGCATGACAATCAAGAGGCAGAGAGAGCATTCCACTTACCAGAGACAAAATATATACCCCAAAGTCATGTCCTCAGTGATCCTCCAGCCACACCCTACCTGCCTACAGTTACAACCCGTTAATCCTTCTCAAGGGATTAACACACTGATTAAGTCAAGGTGCTCATAACCCAACCATTTCACCTCTAAACTTTCTTACATTGTCTCACACATGAACTTTCAGGAGGCATCTCATATCTAAACAATAATAGCATATGAGTAGACTTTGAAGATGCTAAAATATTTTTTGACTTAAGAACTTGAGAATTAAGATTTAAAGTAAAATAACATAAAATCCATCACTGCCTTCAAAATAGTCTCATTATTTTCAAGAATGTTTCAAGAGAAGGAGAAATCTAAGATTAGTTATACCCTTATTAAGTATTGAAAACTTGTATGTACTCCTGCCTTTCAGTTCTTTTAATAACTTTGTTATGGTATCATACTTATTTTCAAAGATGGCAATTAAAAGTCCCACTTGTTTATTTAATTGGCATGTGTGGCAAGTGGCAAGCTCTGGCTCAACACAAAGCATCACACTCCAAAGTTTCTGCTCTTCCAATATGTCATGCAATCTATAACACGTAGGTGTTTCTTCAGAACAGAGTAAGTGTACTTCGCTGATAAATTCATTTTCTCATTCAAGATTATTTACTTGTGAAAGGAACTGTAGAGAGAATCCAGGACAAAACCCTGGTCCTTACAGAGTTTAAGATATAAGCAAAGATTATCACTATTGGTCATTTATTGGTCATTTGCTGCATGCAAGATTCCATGCTAAGCATATTACCTGAACTGCGTCTTTTAAACCTGAAAATCTATAGGTTATATGCTACCATTATCACCTCCATTTTATAGATGAGAAAATGGAGGTGTAGAGTTTGAGGAACTTTTCTAAAGGTGCAGTTAGGAGATGTATTGGTCAGTTTATTATGCAGTAAAAATGACCTGAATATTTCAGAAGTTTTCCACATTATTCCTTGCCCACAAATTTATGCATAAACTTTATTCAAGTTCATTCAGCTGGTCTGCCCTAGGTACATTGTGCTCGTCTGGGTTCAGCTGGGCTTAGTTCCAGGTTGCTGGTTGGATTCAAGTCTCTTCCAAGCATCTTTTGCTTCTGGAATAAAGACTAAAGAAATCTCTTCTGTCTCAGGCATGCTCCTCTTATTGAGAAAGGAATAAACTCAAAAAAAGGGAGAATTACATGATGGAAACAGGCAGACTGTCACTTCCACTTACAATTCCAGGGTCATTGTAAGTCACAGTTCAAGTTCAAAGTCAAGCAGAGTCTCTGCCCACACTGGAGAACTGCGTATAGATTATGTAGATCACCTGATCCATAATTCAGAGATTTTTAAAACATCTTTCAGAAATGTGTGTGTGTGCATGTGTGTGGGTGGGAGGGGGACGAGAGAGAGAGGGAGAGAGTGAGCATTGTTGTTGACTTCGCAATTGTGTCTGATCTCACTTGGATTTCTAAATAGCGTGTAACTATTACTTGTTCTTATCCAATGTTTAGAAGGCTAGAACTTATGACTTTGTATACTATCAGGATTTTTATCCAGTGGGAAGTTATAACACATGCAAGCTTCAGAGGATGAGAGAATAGATGATCTTACTCAATATATTTATTTTAGAGTGAGAAAACTGAGATATACAGCAGTGAAATGGCTTGCCCAATGTTCATAAACCAGGTAATTGAATCAGAATAAAAAATCAGAGTATGTTTGGTCAAAAATAGGTATACATCACCCTTAACTGAAAAGCCACACTTATAGCAACCACCTCTGTACCTTCTCATTATAAGGGTAACCTAAGTTATGACTAGGTCGTGCAATCCTAATGTACATCTCTCACCCAACCAAATGCAGCACTTAAAAAAAGTGTTAGATTTTCTGTTCCAAATCATGAATTTTATGTCTCTCTTGGAAAACGAAAACTAGTCTATGTGAAATCTTTGAGCTTCCTTTAAGAGTTTCTCTCTAGAACCTAAGAGAGTTAGATTTTAGCACATCTAACAGTCACCCTTCCCAGCTTCATTTCATTCTCTAGATCAAGGTTAGCCTTTATGAATCCTCCCAGGGATGACTCCATGTTTTTTTCAAGTGTCATAGTTTGGTGGCAGAGCAGAAATCCCCCTCTCTGGATGGAATGTCAGGTCTTCTCCACTTAGGTTACACTGAATCAGACCAGTGTCTAAGACCCTTAAGAATGGATAGGAATTTCTTATGGGTAAGTGATTTTAGTTGGATATCACAAATCATGTTTACTTTCACCATCCCTTTGAAGGCATATACTAAGGAATTCAGTTGTTACTTATTCACTTTGACAAATATGAGAATTGGTGCTGAATGCCTGATGATGATTGGCTTTTTTCAGACTGACTCAGTGGTCACACAATTAACTTTCTATGGAACTAGATCATCAACATTGTAGTGTTTCTAATGTCCTCAGAAGGTAGATTTCATATTAGTTCAAATGATTAGTTAGGAAGTTGATTGCCTGCATTTGAATCTCAGCTCTATCCTTACTGGTCATATGACATTGGGCAACTCACTCTACCTCTTTAAGCCCCAGTTTTCCTGTCTCTTATGTGAGATTTCTATACTATCAGCTCTCACAATGCTAATTGAGAGAATTAAGTAAAGCATGTATTTAAGATATTTAGCATAGTGCCTTGTACATAGTTTTAATCCATTACATATTTGTTATTAATCCACTTGTTTTAATCCATTACATATTTTATACCCCCAATCACTCCATGGGCCATGGTGGACATACTATTTCAGAAACAATGCAACTATCCACATGAGACCCAGACTTATATAATTCCCTTTAGCTCAGTCTATAAGTATAGTCCTACTGCCCAAATTAGGAATATAGAGAGATATGATTTCATGGTCCTACCACAAAAAGCACAGGTTTTTTCAGCTTCACAAATTATACATCTCACCTACAGCACCACACATTCTCACGTCAGGGTGAACTTTAACCAACCCCCAGCCAGGAGCAGTAGTGATGCTAACAGAGAAATCCAATCAGCAAATTGGGTTGGCAATGACTAAGGAAGGAAAAGCAAAGCAAGCAAGTTCCAGGCAAACACACCCACATCAGTCATCCTAATCCCTGATCTGGAAGATGAGTTGTACATTTCTGGGAAAGCTTTTATTCCTTTCTGACTTGAGGCATTGTCCTAAGGGTAAATTTTCTGCCCTGCATCATCCTATTTTCTGGTTTTGAGTACAGTCATGTGATAATGTGACTTACCCCAGCAAAGAGGGTCATAGGAGACATGGAGCTCCAGCTATGCTATGGTTGAGCAGCTAAACCAAAGCCAGAATTCTGCCTACTTGTAGCATTCTTGTCATGTGAGAATGTTTGTTTAAATTGTGGTTAGCAGAAGTTTTTGCTCTTTGCAGGCGTTAAGTTCTCAGCGCATCCACAGCATGGTTCTGGAAACTGTGCACCACGAAGACATTTCTTCTTCATCTTGGACATGTCCCCAGATCTTGTTCTCCACTGTCACCTTCAAACCTTCATCCTCAGCAGTGGTCCTAGCTTTCTGTTTTGTTTGGCTTTTTATCTCCACAACCCCCAACCATTGCCACCACCAGGCCCAACTGGAATGTAGGCTATCTTTCCAACTCTGGTCAGAACACCCAGGGGAGTTCACCCTTGGTGCCATATGCTGACCCTTGTAGATGGCAGGCAGTTCCAGCCCCACTGCCAGGACCAGGTCTTGGGGATACTGTGCTTGGTCAGGGCTACCGCTCTGATCATTACCTTCTTATGAGAAGAGAAGGGAAATCAAACAGCTTTGATGTCTCTCATTAAATCTCTATTGCTTACAAAATATCAAAATATTACTGATTAATACTTGCTAATGCAATTGGAAACAAACTGACAGAATATCATTTTACTGAAAACTCTGCAGAATCCTCTTTACTAAAATCTCATTATGCAGAAGCTGGGCACAGTGGCTCATAACTATAATTCCAACTGCTCAGCAGGGTGAGGCAGGAGGATGGCAAATTCTAGGCTAGTTGGGGCAACTTAGTGAGATCCTGTATTAAAATTAAAAATAAAAAAGGCTGGATGTAGCTTAATGGTAGAGCACCCTGGCTTCCACCCAGTACTGAAAAAACAAAACCAAAAAAACTCATTATGCAGAAGTGGGTATTTCACTTGATTTCTGAAAATGATCTTCAGTGACTATGTTTAAAAGTTACAACATCCCAGACTCAAACACTCCAAATGATGGAACCAAGCCTATGAAACTCAGTGTGTTTTTAAGAGAGACTAGGAATGCAAATGCTGTCAAACTTGCTTTGCTCTTTTTCTGTTGGCTCTTCCCGAGAGCATGTGTGGCTTTCCGAGAGAGCCAGAGCGGCACATGTGGGTGCCGGCAGAAGTGTTCTTGTGCCAGACTAACATGAGACTCCAAAGGGGCTCAAACTTTTCTTGAGTGTTCTCACCTGGATTCTCAGCCAACTGGCTTTGCTTTCCATTTTTATTAAGGGGGTTGGATTGGCAGTAAAAGCGGCACTTGTTCTAATATTAAAATCATTCTTTCCACTCCAGCATTTTATGGAATGCGCTTAAGTCTAATACATTGGTAAAAATAACTGTCAGTGCATGGGAGACACTGTTTCACTTGCTTTACGCAAAGCTTATTATATGGAAATGCTTTTAGTAGATGCTGTTTGCTTGCAGTGATAACAGGGAAGTGGCCAGA
The DNA here is from genome assembly GCA_004024805.1 of Geosciurus inauris. NCBI lineage: Eukaryota > Metazoa > Chordata > Mammalia > Rodentia > Sciuridae > Geosciurus > Geosciurus inauris. The sequence continues at coordinate 43,599 of PVHX01013429.1, read as the reverse complement.
CTCCATGCACACGAGAGCATTGTTCACTGCGGTGGAATTCAACATCAAGAAGCAGTGTTTTGATTGCTTTTCTGAGCACATAATACCCTAGCAATTCCTGTAATGTTTGAAAAGATGGAGAGCCTGCTTGTCATGAAAATAGCTTATTACTTGATGATCAAGCACACTTGAGGAAGCCAGGGGTTGATGCAAAAGGTTTTTAAATTTTCTAGTAGATTCAAACGCTAGGCCACACTCAATGCCTGTGGGATGAGCACGAGGCTTTCTCTCTTTTTTTGAGTTTTCTCTATCTTTATTTCTTCCCTATATTCTCTTGTTCCATATCTCCCCTTTCCTTTCTACTTTTCTTTTGGACTATTGCCTCAAACAGTTGCAGTTTCTTTTCACCTATTTTTGCTTACTTTTTTTTTCTTTTCTGGGGAAGACTTTTTTTTCTTAGACTGGTCTCTTCCCCCTTCAATCGGGATACCCCAGGGCCCACTCTCTGTTGTCCAACTGGACATTTTGCCATCTTCAGAAGTCTTTTTGACTCTTACAAGGGCTAGGAATCATCTGTGCTTCCACACATTTTATTCATTCAAGACTTATACAACATTTTATAATCAATCTCAGGTTTGTCTTCCCCAATAAACTAAGCAAATTGAGGCCAGATATCTGACTTTTCTCTGACTCTTTAGCACCATCTGCATTGCCCCACCAAGGGTAAATAAGTAATAAAGATTTAAGTTAAATTGAAGCAACAAAAGCACATTATTCTATAATTTTCTTGCCAGCAAAATTTATATAAATATTTATATATATCACAAAATTGTTAAGATAAGATCAGTGTGTATAACATGCTAAAGGAGGAACATGGCATATTGTCTAACCAAATGTGCACTGAAATATTAGTCTTAATGTTCCTTCCTCTCCCATTCTCTGCTGCCTGCTCCTGGTTACTTGGTGGACAGAAGACTGTCTTTAGAGTGTTGGTGGGGCATAGTAAAAACAAAGACCAAAACAAACTGTGTTATTTGACCCAAAGGTTATAAAAACAAGAAAACTGATGTTAGGAATTATATAGAATGGTCTGTTTAGATTCATCAAAAATATGAAAACTCAGAAAGACCGTCTGCAAATGAAAGAAGGCAAGAACTTTGAAATTCATTCTATTTATTTTTATCTTTCATAAAATGCTTCCTTTTCAAAATATGGTTTTTAGATTGATTTATTACTGTTTCCTCCTTTATTATAATCGAATATTAAAAGTGAATTACCATTATTAGTATTCTTTCGTAGGTTATCTGATTGCTAAAAACCAGTTACCAAATTATAGCATATCCTTGTAATATAGATACAGTCTGAATAATAATTTTGATTTTACTCTGTAATATATCATCAGAATAATTGGATACATATCATTTTTTGTAAACTGGATTTAAGTGTTTCAGCTTTTAGTGTATGCATTTAGTCACATAAAAAGCTGTTCTTTTGACATTCTTTCTCAATAAATATCTCGTTACTACAGTGGAATGGAAATCTAGCCAAATCCTTGCTTTCCAGATGGTTTGTAAAGATTTGGAACATTCCGTTGATGGAAAACTTGACCAGCTACAGTGAAGCCTCCTGAAATTCTCATTTTAGTACTAATGCTACAGAAGAGGAAACTTCATTTTTGGCTTCTTCTTTCTTTGTTTTGTACCTGATAGAGTCAATTTTATAGTTTAAACTCTCTAGGACTCTTCAGTCTGTGATAAGGGTGGATTTATTTCTTGTTCTTTAGTTCTATTTCTTAGTTCTTGTTCTTTAGAACTATTTCTTAGTTCTTTAGTTCTTTTTCTTTTTAGTATGGAAAACTTCACATTCAAATAGAAGAACATAGAGACCCATATGCTCATCACTATATTCCACAATGATCAACTTTTGGCCAATCTGTATTTTTAATCCTTTGCCCACTTTTCTCAACCCATCTCTTAAAAGCATATCATTTCATTCAGAATACTTTCATATCTATCTCTAAAATACAAGGACTCTATTTCAAGTCATCACCACATTACCATATTGGTTATCAGCCACCTTAATGCCAAATATTTAGTCAGTGTTTATGTTTTCCCATTAGAGAATGTTGATCCATGCTTAATGAATTATTGTTAGATGGGAGAATTTCCGTTGTGTTATAGCACAGCAGGGTGAAAACAGATGACAATAATTTACTGTCCATTTCAAAAAGCTGAAAAAAGGATTTTGAATGTTTTCACCATAAAGAAACAATAAATGAGAGGAGATAGATATGTTTTGAACACTACACAATGAACACATATATTTAAACATCACGTGGCACCCCATTATATGTATAATTATTATGATTTATGTATCAGTAAACTTAATTTAAATAAAAATATTTGTATTGCGATCTAACATTGTACATACTTCTTCTATTGCTTGTATTCTATGGCTCTCATTCATTCTCTCTTTTACTTCACCTTGTTCGTTTTCGTTTCTATCCCATAGTATTCTCCATAATTATTTAATTTCTGTTTCAAAATCTTTCCTCAGTTCTTTCACCTCTTTTTAAATCTTTTTTTCCCCTCTCAAAATTTCAAATTCTTGTTTGTGCTGTTCTTTCACAGTTTTTTTATTAATTTTTTTATCAGCGTCTTTTGAAACATAAACTTACTAGTTCTTAGTTTGTGAGCATTATTTCTTCTTTTAAACTTTTTGTTTTGGGAACCAGACATTAAACCAGGGGTGCTTAACCACTGAGCCACATTCCCAACCCTTTTTATTTTTTATTTTGAGTTGCTTAGGACCTCACTAAATTGCTGAGGCTGGCTTTGAACTTGTAATACTCCTGCCTCAACCATTTTTGGTGGCTCCGACTAGCTTTTCTGGTTTCATTGCCACAGAATAAAGCACATACATAATTTTAATTTTTTGAGTAGCCATATTTCAAAAGGAATAGGTGAAATTAATTATATAAGATGTTCTAACCCAACATGTCCACAATATTATCACTTAAACATCATATAAAATTAGCAATTAAATATTCTAATGGTTGATTAATATTAAAAGCAATATAAAATTATTAAAAACCAATATATTATCAATATGAAAACTTATTAAATATAAGAATTATTTGATCTGTATTATTACATAATTATTAAATATTTCTTAGTAATTTTTCATACTAAATTTTCAACAAAAAATACATATTTTATAAACACAGCATATCACAATTTCAAATAGCTAAAATTTAAATGATCAGTTGAGGAGTTCAGAAATTTCTATCCCCAGTGATTTAATATATTGCTCCTATATTTTCTGAAATATTCTTTCTTAACTACCTTGCCTCTTTCTTTTTTTAAGTTTTTTTTGGTTATTTGTTTGTACTTTTATTTTATTTATTTTTATGTGGTGCTGAGGATCAAACCCAGTGCCTCACACGTGCTAGGCAAGTGCTCTACCACTGAGCCACAACCCCAGCTCCCATCCTTGCCTCTTTCATTTGGATTTTATTTTTCCCCTTTGTTTTTTCATCCCTATAATGCTTAATTTAAATTTTATTCCTCTCTGTTTCTCATAATAAGGAGTGTTACCTTGGAAAGTTATAATAGTTTATTAGTTTCAGGAAATTAGCAGGCCCAAACTCAGAATGCCCATCAGAACTTGCCAAGACTCCTTCACATTAGCCTGTAAATTAGTACCTCAAAGTCCTTTTCCAGTTATTTCTGCTCTTCTCAGCATGGCCCAGGGGATTCCAGGAGTACTTGATGGCATTTTGACAGCTATCCGACTTATAGTTTCCTTGTTCCCGCTCTGCTTCAGTTCACATAGTTATTGCTATAACGTCTTGTGTTTAATGGTGGTTTGTTCCTTCTGTTTGTATTTTCGATTTTGTGGAGATTTCTTGCCCCTTAGGTTTGCTATAAATGTTGACCATGGACTTATTTTTTTAATTCTATCTCTATTTTTATGCAAGAGACTAAAGAGAGCAACAACCACAGCCAATCTATATTACTGTGGCCACCATCTTTCTCAAGTCCTTTTGTTTTGCTTTAATTACTTACACAAAAGGTTTTGGCTGGTTGTGAACTATGAATTTTTTGCAACCCATTTATTGACTTGATTTATTATTTGACCTAGGCTATTATACATCTTGGTTTTTAGAAGTATGATCTAGCAATGGGGTTTTTCTCATTGAACTAAGCTTAAGCAAATGACACAGATGTAATTTCCATAATAGTTTTGTCTGCTTGGAAACTTTATAGTAAGAGAAAAATAGAAATGTTCTTTAAAGGGAAGATAAGTGTATACAAATTAGAAACTAGTTGCTAGTAATTATAATTCAAGCTCTGTTATTAAGCAGAAAGGCAAATGCATTTTGTATTCATTAAATATTACAGTTACTTCTAACAATATTATTAAAATCAAGCAGCATTTCAGTCACCCTTCCTTCCTCACATACCAAAGTATCTAAAATATCCAGTAAATTTTCCTTTGGTTTTGATGGCAGTATCTGATAGATTTATCTAGTAACATTCTGTGTAGGTAATATAATATTACTGAGAGTGAAATGAAATTAGGTGTTCTATAAATATATATATAAATATAAGCCTTCTTCACCTGCTACCTACTCGTATTCCCATACAGAGTATATTACATACAAATGGAATTATTTTATGTAGTCACTCAAATACAATCAGAAAACAAAACAAGGTTTCTTAACTCTACAAATTAATTGGTAATGTCAAAGTTTACATTTAAATATTGATTCTAGCTGGAGGCAATAATTTAGGTATTGCTGGACAACATGACCTTCTTTAGTTATCCAGGAAGATGAAACTAAAAGCAAAGACATTGGTATTCTAAACACTACAAAGATAGATAAATTGTGTTTATATATGCTACTGGACTAACAGTGACTATATATGGGTTCTTAAAAATTGGTGAGTGAGAAGGAAGAATGTCATTCTTCATGAAGACCAATGCTTAAAATTTATAACCTATATTCTCTGGAAAAGATTTTTATTTACAAAATTTTACTTTGAGAACGAGTGAAATATTTGCTTCAGTGTTTGTTCAATAAAAATGTACTGAGTATCCTATGACACCAGATAGTGTTTTATTTGCTGGAAAGGCAGCATTAAATAAAGCCAATGGAAAGTTCTGCTCTTGTGGAGCTTACATTCTGTTGGAAATGATACACATCAAAATACAAATGCTCAATATATAAAACTGACAGATTGTAACTACTGTGAATCTAAGGGCCTCGTCTAGTCCACGTTCCTCTTCTATTTGTGCTATTCACTCTTACACTCTTTCTTAACCTGCATTTGAAACTTCCTACTCTGAAGGGCAAATTAATACAAGAAACTGATAAAGATAACTGTGCACACAGCACTCAATGTAGTGATGAAGCAAAGTCTGTATCTTTTGCCAAGTGTCTGCTGTTGTAGTTCCTGGAATTCCAGAATCCTGGAGATCAACTCTTCCTACCCGGGGTCGGCATGAACCTCTAAAAGTATGATTCCATTGTCTGGCCCTTATCTCCCAGGTAGAGACACCACTGTGGTTCTGTTGCCTGTGCTTTGGCATTCCTGTAGGACATCCTTGTCAGTGTGGGTGCCCTCAGTACTGCCACTCTCCGTTGGGTTCTCTGCCATCACTTATGTGCTGTAATACAACCTTTCCATCTTTCTGCAGTACTGAGGACTGCCTTGTCTTCTTACTTAGGATTTTACATCTCACAACATATAATTTAAAAAACTTCATTCATTTATTCACTTACAAACTCATTTTTTATTTGCTATTATTCAATTATTTATATGTTTATCGTATATAGTTTTTATTGATTGTCACATTTGTTTGACAAATAATAAATGTGCTAAGTGCTCTGAAAATACTTAATTAGCAAAACAGGCACTTTCCTGTTCTCAGGACACTGGAGTCTATTGGAGGAAGAAGATATTAATAAAAAATGACAAAATTTCAACTATAATGGATAAAGCAAAGGAGAGATACATGCTATTAGGAGATCTTTCAATAGAGATATGAGAGGTTATGAGAGGTTCAGAGGAAGTGTTCCTTTAAAACTGCCTAGTGGGGAGAAGCAGTGGAAAAGACATTTTCCAAAGCACTATGGTGGGGGAAAGTCTCCACCTAAGAATTCAGAGTCCTTCAAAATCCTCAGTGAGCTTCTTGGAACATACAGGCACCACTAGAGTACAGTGCTCAGGATCTTTTTCCCTTCCTTCAGGAAACAAATCCTCCCACAAATGATGTGGATGGCCACCCAGGCAAAAAAAAAAAAAGATAAAAGAGTTGTCACCCAACCAGAAGTTAGCAGGGTCTCTAGAGACTAGATCACTATGCGGAGCAGTGAAACCAAGTCTCAAGGACTCGTTCAAGAACACAGGACTCCTCAGGACCCGAGACTTTAACTCAGTCAGTATAGCCACAGTGGCTGAAGGACATGGTTTCAGATTGCTCTCAGATGGACTAATTTACTGTACTGGTTAAGTATTAGTTTTAATCAATTATGGTGAATGATGATAGTTTTACATTTCTGGTAATATTATGATGTTTCTTTAAAAAATTTGGCAAAAAAAAAAAAATTGGCCAGTGGAGAGAAACCAGAAATTAACTAGGGAAATAATGGGAAGAAAACCTTGCCAGATCATGCAAGAATATATTAAAAATTCTGTGCAAGAAAAAAGCATGGAAAAGCTGTAGAAATATTAATAGATTCTTATTACTGAGATACAAACACACTAAGAGGCAAAAGGAACTAGATTTTGCAAGGCTTTGAAGGCTGTGTCAAGGATGTTATTTGTTATCCTTGGCCAGTAGGAAGCCACTGATGATGTGTTTTAAACGATGTGCATATTTGCACACACACGTGTGGATAAGATGATCAGAAATGAATTTCAAAAATAATCCCCAACTACAGGGTAGAAATAACAGTTGGGGAGGAACAAGAGTAGACATGGGAAGGCCATTTAGAATGATGCTATTTTAGTTACTTAGGCAACACAGTATAGTAAGGTGGACTAACAGCTATTTCTGTTTCTTATTCTACGGGGGGAAAATGTGCTGTTTTCTTGCATCAGAGAGAGACCAAAGATTTCTTCCTTTCTAGAGAAAATTCACTTGTAGACATGTTTACCAACTTTGAATTTTGACATTTCAGTTATGTTTCATTTTATACACAACATCCTTATCCATGGACCTAAGTGTAAATGTGATACTAAATAGATTTATCTGGATTATTACAAAGAAGGAGGGTTCATGTCTTTCATGAGGTGAGATAGGATAATTCAGGCCCATTTCCTGCTATCAATACATATTGGACATGACAAATATATCAATAATTGCAATAAATGTAAATGGACTCTGAATAAGAAACAAAAGAAAACAAATGCCAGATAAATGATGCTTGTGATGTGTGCATTTAATACATAAGGGCTCAGAAAATTTGAAAAGAAAGAATGTGAAACAGATATATGCGGAAAACACCAAAAGAAAGCTAGTATAGTGTCAGTAATAAATCCAGGCAAAGCAAAATTTAAAGAAAAAAACATTTTTATGAAAAAATTTATGATGTAATGAGACAAATAATTCAATAGGAATATATGCATCTTAACATACATGCAACTAGAAAATTCCACAGTATACTGGGAAGTTTTAATAACTTCCTTTGAATAGTAGAAAGTAGAAAGAAAAGTTAGAAAAGGTGAAAATCTGACCAATACAATTAATAAGCTTTCTAAAATATCTTGTAACTAACAAATAGAGAATGTAAATTCTTTTTGTAGTACTCACAGAATATTTTTTCAAATATTGGCTATAATACAGGTCACAAAACAGTTTCAACAAATATCAAAGAATTAAAATTAGAGATCACCAAGTTTCCTGAGTACATTTGGAAAAACAAATAATTTTTAAGGGATACTCCAACAATTTTGGAAACAAGATCATTTCAACTAACTCAGGCGTCAAAGAGATCTGCAAAAAATAAACACAATTTGAATATACATGATTTTCTCCCTGTGAAGGAAGCACAAACTCAGTATGAATAGTTTGAAGCTCAGTATGAAGCTTCAAACTCAGTATGAAGCTTCAAACTCAGTATGAAGCTCAAACTCACTTGCTACATGCAGATTGAACCTCTATCATTTTATAATTTTTATAATTTTATAATTACATGTATATTTTCTTTAATTTAGGTAATTTTTTATTCCCTGAATTAATTCATTTATAAAGTAAATATTTTCATTTAATTATACCAGCTATTTTTGACTTAGCCAAACCTAATATTGTAGAACTTTGGGTATCCAAATGGAGTGTCATTAAAGAATCTCTTCAGCACACTTTTCTGTCAGTTCGGATGAATGAGAGCTATTGACCGCACCTCTAAAGCAGATTTGATGGTGATTCACAGGTGAAAGGACCAAACAACTGTTCTTGACTGTTATCTGTTTTCTTCAAATTTCATCTAAGCTCTGGTCCTTAGCTAATTTTTTTCTTTCTTTTGTAATGTCTGAAAGAGTAATTGGTACTTTGTTTGTAATTTCCTTTTTGAAAAATCAGTTTAGACCATACTGTTTTAATCATCTGAATGTTTTAATCTGTACTTTAAAATTGTCCTTTTCCCTTTAAAGCTGAAATTTAATAAAGAGACCATATTCCATAGGCAGACAATATAAGTGCTTCAGGGACATTTATCACTGAACAACTTTTTAAAAAATTGAACACAGCAAACATTAAAATGGACCTTAGTGGGCAAACTGGTGGTGTTGAAGATGTGTTAACTGGTTAGGAATTTTGGGCACTCTGCCTGTTGTGATGTGAACAAGGTATGAAACTAGCACAAACCTTGAAGTTTGTACCACTTGCAATGACATCCGCCTTTAGACCCTGACAAGGTCCTGTGGTTGGCCAGTGATTCAGACTTCTTCAAATCCATGTATAAGACAGAGCAACTGAGTCCTGATGCTCAAATACAATCACCTGCACGTCAAATGAATCTTCTAGAAGATGTGGTCAAAGCACCCCAATGTTAGAGAAAGTTGAGATGTCACAGAGCTGACAGAACAGGCTGAAGAGCCAGTACATGTCTTTAAAATTAAAATAATAATTTAGATTACTTAGCAGGGAAGTGGGCAAGATATGTATGTATAGACGTCACCTACTTCTCATTACTAGAGGGCACCTACACTTATCAAAATATCTAAATAATCATGATAGACCAAATTGTCTTAGATAAATTAGCAAAAAAAATGCTGTTTTTGTTATGGCTTTGTATTTCTTCCTTGCCACAGTGTAAAGAAGGTTATTACAGTTAACCTGCTTATTGGATCCTAACTTCTCACTTGAATTCCAGAATAGAGCAGTTCCAGGGGATCCTATCCATCTTATGTTGGCTTTTCCTGTTCTAGAAATTTCTATAAGTGAAACCATATGGTGCACATGTATGTCCACAGTTGCCTATTATCTTTTATAGGCTCTTCTTTTCCTGACTGGGAACTGTTCCTTTCCTACTGTATAACATATCCCAGATAGGCTGTTAATTTTACCCTTAGCCTTAGGCTCAAGGAGAATCTGCTCAACGAGAATCTATGACTGGCTTTTTGCATTCTCTCTTTCTCTTTCTCATCTCTTGAGATTTTTTTTGCCCTTTTCATCCTGTGCTGGAGTGCTGCCCTCATAGTTCCTCAGAACTTCCATGGGGGCAGGACCCAGTCACACTGAAGTTCACAGAGCTCTTACACGGTGAGGACCTAAGCCTTTCAAAAGGACTCCCTCTTAGCTTCTGTGAACTACAAGTGTTAAGACCTTTGATACGCACCAAGTCGAAATTATGGATATTTTTCTCCTTCCAGTCTAAGTCCTTTGTATTAGTTTAAGATATGAGAGATGTGTGGAGGTAATGTTTAAGCTAAATCATATAAATGAGGTCAAGTTTCTTTAGTTAGGACTTCATTTAGAACTTCCCAGCATCATATTTAATATGAGAGGCTAGGTAAGGCAATTGATTTCTTTTCCTTTTTTGTAATTTTGATTCATTTTATACATGTTTTCCTGTGCTGGATTGGAGCAAGACAAATAAATTCTGTTTTTCATCTTCCAGTGAGCTACCCCAAGTCTTTTGACAGATAACAGTTGGTAGAATATTCAGCCTTAGAAAAATGAGTGTTCACACACATACATACCACTCCAGTGGCATTTGTGGTATTTTAAATTTAGTAAGTGTTTCCTATTTCTAGGTATCTCTAAAACATGAAGTACTTAAAAAACTTGTGCATATGTACCAAGAAATTTTGTTATGATAATCTTATAGATGCTATACTTTCCTTACTGCATAGGGGACCACAAAATGTAAGAAATGAAACTGATATCTGTCCCCCACAGTTGGTGTTATTACATACTGCTGAGGGAAGCAGAGCATAAGTAAGGAAGGAAGTGTACTGCTAATCTTCATCCTAAATGTATTAGTCAGCTTTTTGTGACTGCAATGAAATACCTGAGTTACACTAACTTTGCAAAGAAAAGATTCATTTTGCTTATAGAATTGGAAGCTCAAAGGCATGTCCCCTGCATTGGCTCAGTTCTGTTGAAGACCCTCTTGGCTCTATCACATCATGGTAGATGACAATGGAGGGAGTATATGTGAGAGTGAGTCATCATATGCCAAATAGGAAGCCAGAGGGAGCTGGATGAGACCAGGCTTAGACTTTTGAAACATTCCTCTGGTGAGAACTATCAAGGGGTCACAGGAGAATGACTTTAAAGCCTTCTAAGAGTAGTGCCACCAATGACCTAAGGAACTCCCACTAGCCCCACCTCTTAAATATCTCAATGTGCCTCAGTTCCACCACAGTGAGGACTAAGCTTCCAACACATGCACTCTTGGGGGACAAACTACATAACACTAAAGTAAAATATTGGAGTCATTTTTACTTCAGATTCTGCTTTGAAATAGTCAATAAATACTGGATTTAATTATATGAATATTTAAGTACAATACGCCTCCTGAGCAGTTGACTTGAGACTGAACACATAGGTGTTCCCTATAGCGAACAATCTCTTAACAAACCTCTAAGAATCTGGGTTAAATGAGATATCATGTCCAGAAGGAAGAGTGGGAAGGTTTGTGAATTGGGGTTTCCATGGCATTGAGGGGAGTAAGAAAGAAGTAGCTGGACATAAACTAGATTTCTTTTCTTTTCTTTTTTTTTTCTCTAAATCAAGAAACTCTTTCTGTTTAAATGGTGATCAGATTCAGTCTTTGACCTCTTCAGAAATCTGCCTCTAATGCTTTTCTACGTCTGAGCTCCCCGTTTTTCCCAGGTGCTTTCCAGGCACCATTTGACCTCAGTATTAAGTGCATAGGAACCTGCCAAAAAGTTGCATCCTCCTGTGCCTTCCTCCTTTCAGTCCAATGCTTCTTGAGGTCAGATTACAACTTATTTGTCAATATAGAATCTAACATAAAATAGATTCTCAATGAATATTTGTTAAGTTAGCTAAATATATATTTATTAAATTAACTATGTATAATTATATCTAACCCTTCCTATATTTATATATGTCAAGATTATTAATGCTACCATGGTACATAAAATAACATGCAAAGGAGATTAAATGACAAGGCCCTAGGGAATATTTAATAGTGATGTACAAGAAATGACACATTCCCACCCAAAATGATTCCAAAGAATGAGCAAAGCTTTCAAAAGACTACATAAAATGCTAAGATTAGAGAAACAGGGATCCACAGCACCAGATAGTCATTCCCAAGGTTAGTGAGCTCTGGTTAGAAACTGTCTTTGATCCTTTCATCATCATGTAGGGGTCATGAAACAAGTCCTGAACATACCACGGATGGAGGCAAGCAGAACAGCCTAGCATATAACAAAGAGAATCCAAATGTGAGCAGAATTATCCCTCAGAGAATTGTTGAGGCTGTCATCAGTTAAATGATGGGGAGAAATTGGGGCCTGATATTTCCCATACTGTAAATTTGTTCTGGTTCATCCAATATACACTGGTATAAGCAAGCCATTTTAAAATTATCTTAATTTTAATCACAGCAGATGTATGTAGTTCTCTTTAATGAATGCAATTATACACACCCTGGTAAAACCTAGTATTGCCTTCATGAAGTCCCAAATTAAAGATCCCTATATTTATCATTATATGCAGAACTTCTAAGTAGAGGAGATGATTAAAACCAAGCAGTTAGTGCTCATGAATGTGTGTAATTCATGAAGCATTTTACTTTAAATATTGAGCCCCTTAAATTATCTTTTCTTTGTTCTAAATGCTTGATAATTATTTCACATTATAGGATATGCCACCTTTGGCCTATTTATTTCACAATTTAATAACAATTATTAGGCTTACCTCCTCCTTTCTCCACCCCTTTCTTCAAGCTGACATGACTGCAGAAAATTGAAATAAAAAAGGTTACTTTGCTAAAGTTACTTAAAAATCATTTTAATTATTAATAACAGCAGAAAAAACTAGTAAGATAAAATTAACAAAATTAATGCTATTTCTTAAAATTGTGGAATACAAAAACTACCCTTTTTACTTAGATTTTAAGTCAAATATTATTTGGTTAACTGTTAAACAGAATGGTTGAATGAATTTTATTTATTTCTTTTAACAGTATATATTTTTAACAAGGTAAGTGTCATGGTTTGGATGTGAGGTGTCCTCCAGAAGCTGATGTGTGAGACAATGCAAGAAGATTTAGAGGAGAAATGATTAGGTTATGAGATTCTTAACCCAATCAGTGAATTAATCCCCTGATGGGTATTAACTGCGTGGTAACTGAAGGCAGATAGGGTATGGCTGGAGGAGGTGGGCATTATGGATGGTGTTGGGGTATACATTTTGTATCTGGCAAGTGGAGTCTCTCTGCTTCCTAATCATCATGTGAGCTGCATCCCTCTGACGTAGTCTTCCGCCATGTTGTTCTGACTCACTTGGAGCACCATAGAATGAAGCCGGCTGGCTATGGACTGAGACCTCTGAAACTGTGAGCCCCTAAGTAAACTTTTTCTGTTCTACAATTGTTCTGGTCAGACTTTTTAGTTTCAGCAGCAAAGAATCTGACTAGAATAGTAATGCACCTGTGCTGCTTCAAGTTGCAAATACAAAAATTTTTGCAAAGAAAAAGGAGATGCCTCCCACTCTATCTTATCAACTGCTTACATACTTTAAATTTATCCTATTATTTATTGCTGTATTTCTAAATCATACATTTTTGTTGGCCAATTTGTTTTATATTATGGAAAATTAGATCTTAGTATACTTATATCACATGGTTTACATTTCATTTCCTCCATTTTTCAATAAAAATAGATGATAATTTTAGTGAAATCAGTACTCATGGTCTGCCTAATTATGATTAATCATATGTGGTCCGTTGTTCAGCCATACAGTACACTGATTTCAGAATTTGTGCTAACTTAGGTTTGTTCCTGCCTCTTTGGTTTGCTTAGTTTTCTATGTTCCCGTTACTCTATAATTAAGAGTTCCTAAGTCGCTAATGGGATTTTAAATTCTGATTTTCTCTAAATATATGGGCAGACACATTAGGTGTTTCGTGGACTCCTTGTCAGTCTAGAGTTCTTGATCCTGTCCAAACCATGGTGGCTATTTGCTGGCCCAATCAGCCAACACTGCTGCCCCTTGCTTATTCTGCCAGCCATTTTTTAAAAATGTTTAAATAAACGAATTGACAAGATAACAACAAATAATGTAGCAATCAGTATTTCTAGAAAAGACCCCCAAAACTTCACACTCCCTAATCCTCAGAACCTGCAAATATGATGAGGCATCATTCCTGTGATTGTGTTACATTATATGGCACTGTTAACCTCAGCAAAGCAAGATTATCCAGGTGGGCCTAATCCAATCACAGGAAACCTTAAAATCAGAAAGCTTCCCGAGCTAGTGATAGAGGAGGATCGACAGAAAAAGGGAAATCAGATTCTAAAGAAAGACTTGGTGTATCTTTGCTGGCTTGAAACGCTGGAGGGGGCGAGATGATGAGGAAAGCAGATGGCCTCTGAAAGGTAAGGTCCCACACTTCACTTACCTCAGGTAGGAAATAGGGAGCTCAGACCCATGGCTAGAGGAGCTGAGTTCTTCCGGCAACCTGAGTGATGAATTCTTCCCTGAGCCTCCACAGGAAATCTCAGCAGGCTGACTCCTTAATTTAGGCCACAGAGCCCTAGCAGAGAAGTTACTCAAGTGCCCCTAAGCCTAACCTAGAGAACCGGGAGGTAAGCAACAGGTGCTATTTCAAGATGCTAAGTCTGTGTTGTTTGTTATATAGCAATAGTTTTAAATATATGGACTTTCTGGACAGATGACTAGTAATTGGAGTATTACTACCCAGCATTAGAACAAAACCAAATGCTCTTATATGAAACAATGTGGAGGAATCTCAGACATGTTTTGTTGATCAAATTAAAAAGCCAGAATTAAAAGAGACCATATTCTATATGCTCTTTATATAAAGTACAAGAATGAAAAAGAAAAAAAATCTAATTTATGGTGCTAGAAATCAGAGGCAGAACAGGAGAGAAGAGATGAGCTACAAAGGGCCTAAAACTCTTTCTGGGGAGGTAGAAATATTTTGCTGGTGGTTTTATGAGTGTATACAATTGCACAACTCACAGAAATCAATACTTCACATCTATTCAAGTTACTATATAAATACAGAGTGTACTTCCACATAAATAGATATAAAATATGCTAAAGTTAAAATGAAAATAAGTTCTGTAGTCATCCAGAGTTGGTCATGTTCCCCTCTGAATTGAATGTCCACATTTGAACATTTCTTTGAGCAGTGAAATTAGAGTCACCTTGTGAGCTTGTGTCTGTTGCTGTGATTTCTTAAAGCTCATTTTTAAAATATTTTATTTTTTAGTTGTATGTGGACAGAATATCTTTATTGTATTTTTATGTGGTGCTGAGGATCGAACCCAGTGCCTCACGCATGGTAGGCAAGCGCTCTACCACTGAGCCATAACCCCAGCCCCAAAGCTCATTTTTTCACTCAGTTTTTAATGTCATTATTTACCCTTACTTCCCAATGACCTTATGAGCTCTTTGGCAGCAAGAGTATTACAATTCCTAGTGGAATTCCTTACCTAGATAAGCACTTCACCAATAATTGGCAGGTTTGATCAATTTATACAGGAGAAAATTATATAAGTAAGTCTTACTTGTCTGTTTACAAGTATTTGACTCTTTTAAGCTTCTAGGGCTTCATATTCATAATATATATTCAGAATATATATCAATTACTGTATTCATAATATATTCTTACATGTTCTGTCTTGTCTCCTAATGCAGCTATTTTTCTCATCATTTTTTTTTGGTATCAGAGATTGAACCCAGAGGCACTGAACCATTGAGGCATATCCCCAGGTTTTTTTGTATTTTATTTAGAGATAGGGTCTCCTTGAGTTGTGTAGGGCCTTGTTAAGTTGCTGAAGCTGGCTTTGAACCCATAATCCTCCTGCCTCACCCTCTCATGCTGCTGGGATTACAGGTGTGCACCAATGCTCCTGGCTTTTTTTCCTCATCTTCACAAAACAATTTTCCCTTGGGAGAATCAATATAATCTTTTCTTTCTTTAATCAGTTATAGTCCTTCTTTCTAAAGCAGCCTTCTCTTCTACTGCTCCTCTAAAATAATCTGAATTTGTGATTGCCTTACAACCTGAAAGGCAATTCACCTTTCCTTAGATACTAAATCTCCTACAACATTATTGACTTTTTAAAATAGCAATGTGCTACTGTAACAGTGTTCCACTTTGTGCTTTATGCTTTTTTGCTGTTCTGCTACTGCAATTTATTTTTAAAACAGACATGTTTCTTTCTCTTCCTCTGTCACTGCTCCTGCCTACATTCTTCCCCCACCCCTAAAATACCAGGGGAAACAGGACTACCTTTCTTCCAAATTTTAGGCAGATTTATCTGTTCTTAAGTACACACTCACCATAGGAACAAAGTAATTCCAACTTAGGGGATGGCGCCAGAAGATTTCAGAAATGACTATTTCCCAAATTAACAAGTGAATTACAACTCCAGAAGAGAACACATAGAATGTAAATTTTGAATCACCTCTTTAAAAGCCCCATGCCTGCTGATGAGCAGAATCACAGCCTCTGGGATAGGAGTCTCCTGTGTTTCTCATTTGCTAGCAAAGCAATAAAACTTCTTTTTCTTTTTTCTCAAAACCGTTTCCTCATTATTGAATTGGTATCAGGGATGAGGACCAAGCTTTTGGTAACGCTACCAAGTTACCCGTATATACACACACACACACGTATTATATATGAAACATTTTAAGGAAAGACTTTTTAAAATCACTCTAAAGAATGGCTGTAATTACAAAGATGGATCCTTGGAATAAATTTATAAATGTGTATATTAAATTTATAATACAAGATAATAAAATAGATTTAAGCCATAGAACAGTTTCAATACATAGAATTGTTAAGAAAATATCAGGAATAATGGACTTTATTAAACATCGATACTCTGCTCCATTTTCTAGTCCATGAAGCTACTCAGCCTAGCTTTAATTAGAACTGCCTCCTGTAATCTTAAACTAATCCTTGAAAATTGGAGACATGAAAGAGCAGAAAAGAAAGTGGTTCTTGTTGACAGATGACAGAGAACAGTGTCTGTACTTTTCAGTTTACTGCCTGTTAGTTTTAGAAGATGGGATTATCTTCTGGTGAGTCTCTGATATTTTGTTTCAGCCTCAAATAAGTGACTGTGACTGTTGATAGGTGTGCCTGCAATTTAGCTTTTGGCTTTAGTCATTTTCTGGTCTTAGATATAACCAAAGATTCAGTTATAGGTTGAATAAGAGGAATATTGATTATACTGATGACTTAATATCAGTATTGTTTTATACTGATGACTAAGGTGGCTGATGCTTGAGACTTCAAAAGACCTGGATTTCAAATGTGTGATAAGTTGTTCTTAAAAATGAACTGCAGTTTTGCTGACTGGGCTAGAGTCTAGATACTGGTACTTTGTTTTCACAACCTATGTTTGCTTCTCCTTTGATAGCATTTACCTGCAGTTATCTGTATTCACATCCTATAGGAGTGAGGATAGATATAATATAAAATTGTACTTTTAAAAATTTAAGTTTCCATAAATTCCTTATAGAGCACAATGTAGTCTCTTCTTTATCTGCTGTGACTTTGAGCAAATTTCTTAAACCTGATGAACTGTGGCTTTCTTTTGGGATAATTTAGAGGATTACACAAAATGTGCATTTTTCATTGTTGAGGTCCAGTATCCATACAAAATCTCAATTCTGATAGGTTTTAAATCTGTGTATGCTTCAAGGTACAATTGCCCTCAGTACCCAACCCCATGGGAGGTATAGTTAATTCTATGGCTGCCTTTACCTTTTGAGTTGAAATTTCCAGATAATAGCTGTTTTCCATATACATGCCCAACCCAGTGAAATACCTAATCCTTCCTTTGACTTACAAATCAATTTATTTGTAAAATCTAAGGATATGTGTATGCTCGTGGTAGAGAAAACTAGCTATCTTTTAAAGTCTTATGTCTTCCCTTCCTTGGAGTAGTCATTTTTGGGAGCAGCTACCTAACCAGGAAACAGTTCCTGGCACGTACTAGTTTTCCTCCAAATTTTCTCCTGTCCTCAGACCTTGTATGATAATTTGGGGTGGGGGTGTCATTATAGGTCTTTGAAGTCATCCTAGCTTTGTGCACTTCCCTCAGTGGTCCTGTCCCAGACCTGACAAATTCTTTTCTGCAGGGCAAATCTCTCTTCCAGTGCTTCCTGTGATGATAAAAGGTGCTGCCTAGGGCTGCACCATTGGTGACCATTGAGCACCTAAAAAGTGGGTAGTGTGACTGAGAAACAATATTTACATTTTATTTTAATTACTTAAACTTAAATAGCCACACATGACTAGTGTCTAGTGCATTGTAGCTCTAGCCCCTATGAGCAAATGCTCAAGAATGTCTGACTTGTTTTCCTTTAATAGTGGATGAAAATTTTTTTATCCTAAGTTAAAAAAGCAAAAAATACGCCTGTCCTTAGCATCCATGTGAAACTTTGTCTTCTTTTCAAGCCGGAATGTATAAATATGGAATATTTTAAAAACACAATGTTGGTATTAAAATTTCTTTACAAACTTAAGATTGAAAAAGAAAACTATTATGGTTTGTATATGAGCCATCCCCCAAAAGGTTATATAGCAATACAAGGATGTTCAGAGGTCAAATGATTAGATTGCAAGAACTGAGACCTAATCAGTAGCTTAACCTATTTGATTAATAATTTGAATTGTTTACTGGGTGGTAACTGTAGGCAAGTGGGTCATGGCTGGAGGAAGTATATCATTAGGACTATGCCCTTGGAAGCTATATATATTTTTTCCTTTAGAAATTTATTGATTATAAATGCATTATTACAAACACCAATTGAAACAAAAAGCTCAGTAACAGAATACACCTAAAAAATACAACTTATGTAATCTACAGGTGACTCTAAATCTAAGGACACAAGTAGACTGAAAGCAAAAGTATATAAGAATGTTACATACAAAAGTCAACAAAAGAAAGCTGAGGGGACAAAATTGTGGTATGTAAAACATTTTAAAACAAAGCGTTATATGAGATAAAACATTTTAAATTAAAAAAAATTAAAGTCATACAAAATGATAATCTCAAAACAGAAGACTTTGAAAAATATTTTAAACCAATAGACTTATATACTCAATGATCTGAATAGCAAAGGGAGTAATATACTGGATAGACCAATTTGTAGGGAATGAAACAAAGGTTGATATCAAAATATTGAAATTATTTTATAAACATCATAGAATAAAATTAGAAATCAGAAGTGGAAGAGAAGTTCAAAAATCCGTAAATATGTGACAATTGATTGGACACTCTTGAACATGGTCTTTTTCAAGAATTGAAAGATAAAAAATGTTTAGATCTTTTTTGTGTTCCAATTTCATTGATTTTAGTTCTGATTTCAATTATTTCAATTATTTTTGGTATTGGGTATTGATTTGTTTTTCTTTTCCTAAGGCTTTGAGATGTAATGTTAGGTTTTTTATTTGGTGACTTTCTGTGCTTTTAATGAATGAGTTCACTGCAATGAACTTTCCTCTTAGATCTGCCCTCATAGTGTCCCAGAGATTTTTATAATTTTTTTATAGGTGTGTCACAGTTCTCATTTACCTCTAAGTATTTGTTTCATCCCTGATTTTATTCCATTATCCATTGGTCATATAATAGTGTATTATTTAGATTCCAGATGTTAGAGTAGCTTCTATTTTTTATTTTACCATTGATTTCTAATTTTATTATATCATGATCTGATAGAATGCAAGGTATTATCTCTATTTTTTGTATTTGCTAAGCATTGCTTTGTGGCCTAAGATATGGTCTACTTTAGAGAAGAATCCATGTACTGCTGAAAAGAAAGTGTATTCATTTGTTGATGAATGAAATATTCTATATATGTCTGTTAAGTCTAAATTAGTAATTGTATTTTTTAGTTCTATAATTTCTTTATTTAGCTTTTCTTTCAAGGATCTATCCAGTCATGAGAGAGGTGTGTTAAATCATGCAGTATTACTGTGTTGTGGTTATTTAATTCTTGAAATTGAAAAAGGTTTGTTTCATGTACATAGGTGCTCCATTGTTTGGGACATAAATATTTATGATTGTTATGTCTTGTCAATGTATAATTCCCTTAAGCAATATGAAATGTCCTTTTTTGTCCCTTCTGATTCACTTTGGCTTGATATCCACTTTATTTGATATGACCATAGAAACCCTGCTTGTTTACGAGATCAATGTGAATGATGTTTTTTCCCATCCTACTACCTTCAGTCTGTGGATGTCTTTGCCTGTGAGGTGAGTCTCTTGGAGACAGCATGCAATTGGGTCTTATTGTAATTGGTCTTATTTTATAACCCAATCTGCCTATGTATTTTGATTGATGAGTTTAGGCCATTGACATTCAATGTTATTGAGAAATAATTTTTATTCCCTATCATTTTGATTTATTTCTGGTTGTTAATTTGAATTAGTTTCTCCTTTGATTGACTCTTCTTCTAGTATAGTTTCTTCCTTTGCTGGTTTTCCCTTTTATTTTTAATTTCTTCTTCATGAATTATTTTATTGAGTATGTTTTGTAGTGCAGCCTTTCTAGTTGTGAATTCTTTTAACTTTTGTTTATCATGGAAGGTTTTTGTTTCATCATCAATTCTGAACCTTAATTTTGCTGGGTATAGTATTCTCAGTTGGCATCCATTTTCTTCCAGAGCTTCATATATATTATTCCAAGATCTCCTAGTTTTGAAGTCTGGATTGAGAGATTGATGGAGATCCAGATTGATTTCCCTCTAAATGTGACTTGTCATTTTTTTCTCTCTCAGCTTTTAAATTCTATCCTTATTCTGTATGTTAGGCATTGTCATAATAATGTGCCTTGGTGTGGGTCTGATGTAATTTTGTATATTTGGGGTCCTGCAAGGCTCTTATATTTGATTTTCCATTTTATTTTTTACATTTGGGAAATTTTCTGCTATTATTTCATTGAAAAGATTATGTATTTCTTTGGTTTGTATCTCTTGGCCTTCATCTATCCCAATAAATCTTAAATTTGATCTTTTCAGTTTATATTTCTTGGGAGTTCTATTCAAGTTCTCTTAATATATTTTCTCCATGGTCAACTTTATTTTTAAGATTATATATTTTGTCTTTATTGCCTGAAACTCTGTCTTCCAAGTGGTCTAGTCTGTTGGTGATTCTTTCAATTTAATTTTTAATTTGGTTTATTGATTCCTTCATTTCAAATATTTCTGCTTGATATTTTTCAGAATCTCTATCACTTTGTTGAAGTTATCTTTCACTTCCTATATTTTCTTTCTGATGTCACTCCTTATATCATCCTTTAGCTCACAGACTAGTTTAACTATGTATATTCTAAACTCCATCTCTGACATTTCTTTAACTATGGTGTCAATGGAGTATCTTAGTTTGTTCGGGGCAATTTAGTCCCTTGCTATTTCATGTTTTATGTATGTCTACTCATCTAACAGTAGGGATCTGAGGCAGTAGATTTTCTACCCTATAGATTTATACTGTCTCTGAAGGTTTCCGGTACCTCATCATTTAGGGGGAGACAAATAATAACCACAACAAATGCTAACAATATACAGCATTAAACCAAATAGTTCCTGCTGTGATATTTATAATGTCACAATAAACAGAAATATGATTAGTTATTGCCTACAATAAAAAATGGTACATTTGCAAAAGGATTTACAATTTTAAATGGTGGACAGGGAAAGAACAGAAATGTTGTAGTAGGTGATGATTATGAGGGAGGAAGAGAGAAGATAGAAGTAAAAAATTACAGGAAGAATGAAAGAGAATAATAGATATTGTTAGTGGAAGAAAGGAGAGAAAGAGAATCAAAGGAAACAGATAAGTGAGAGAAAAAATATAAGGTAAAAAATTTAAAAATTAAAAATTAAAAACTAAAAATAAAGAATATAAAACAAAACTGAAATATACTAATCAAACATTCTAGTCCTCAAAAAACTGATCCAAGAAAAATAACTGGTTGTAAAAATGCTAGAAATGAGAAAAAAATATCAGTATGTGTAAATGTCCATGAACCGTTAAGGACACAATTAAACAGAGAAAAGAAAACAAATATTTCCATGAAAAGTTAAATAATTATTTCCATTGGAGTTCAGAAGATTCTCAACTTTCCTTCTCAGCAGTGTTAAGTGAGGTCATCTAGAGTATGATGCTCTGCTCCACCATCAGGGTGGGGTTACTAGAGTGAGAAAGTTAGTCCCATAGGTCTAACTCCTGGAGGCAGAGTTTAGGTTTAGGTAGGCTCCAGGCTGTTTGGTGAATGCCAATTGTCTGAAGATTTTAAATCAGCACACCTTCAGGGTTCAGCAATTGTCAGTCCATGCACCCTGGGATCTCCTCTGGGTTCTCTCATGTGGTGGAGGAACCAATTCTTAGTCCACTACCTTACCTGTGAACTGTATGTTTCCCGGTATTGGGGTCGGTCTCCAATCTCAATCTCTCCCAGCCCAAACCCTTTTGAATTCATAGCCAGGCACATCTTTCCCAGCCAGCCCTGCAAGCAGCCAGATTGGAGGCAGATGGGAAGAGCTGAGTGGGCTTCTATGACCAGGTGTCCCCTTTGTAAACCTGTCTCCATGTTTGATTTTCTCCTAGTCACTTAGGCACACTCCATGTCATTGCAGTGTGGATTTGCCAGGCCTGTATTTTGGGCCAGACTCAGGTTTGCCAGTAATTGGCTCCCTCATATGCCAGCTCCTGTGCCTGTGGTTGCAAAATTGTTCCTTCCTTCGTCATCTGCACACAGCTGGGAGAGATGTGGTTTCTTTCCTGTACAAGGACATAGTACAGGAAAGAATTTCAGTTTAGTTAGGCAGTATCTTTGATCTCTAAACTGTCCATATCCAGATGTATTTCACTCCTTCTAAAAATTTGCGTTCCTTTAATTCCCTTATCCCTCCAATTTGCTCATGAAAGGACTGCTTTGGGCGATGTCTCTGGTCACGTCAGTGGATATGGCACTGAGGATTCTTCCTTATTATATCCAACATCCTGAGTTCCTGATCTGCTTTGAGTGTCCAGTATTGAATTCCAATAAATGTCCCCCCCCCCTTTTTTCATTTACCCACCTTGCTGAGAACCTGCCTATCTGTTTTCTTGGTTTCATATCACCGAGAAGCCAGGAAAGAGACCTTATCTATTCTGCCATCTTGAAAAAAAATGAGAACTATATTTTGTCCCTGGCTTTTTCCTCTTTCTCTGCTACTTGGCTGCTTTGAGCTGAGCAGCTTTCCTTGACCATGTTCTTCTGTGATATTCTGCCTCACCTGAGGCCAGAGTAATGGAGCCAGGAAACCATGGACTGAACCTCTGAAATCATGAGCCAAAATAAACCTTTCTTCCTCTAAGTTGTTCTTGTTGAGTATTTTGGTATCAGTAATGAAAGCCAACAAAGAAATAAAAGTTTTTGTGCTATGGCTAGCAGTGTTGGACTAGGTCTCTATCCACCCAGGAAATGTTTACTCTTTTTCCTTTTTGATTTCTTTGGTGGGAAAGGATGAAGGTACTCTGTCTCTAAATTCCAAAAAGAAAGAATCCACATGGCTGAATGTTTTGATTCCTCTTTTTCTCTTCATTCATTCATTCATTCATTCATTTATTCAATCACTAGATGCTATAGCAAATGCTGTGAAGGATGATATGTCACTTTTACAGTGCTTATTGTTTAGCATGGGGGGAGGTAGACATAAGCACTTAATATTTTCCAGGCATTCTGTTAAATTATGTGCATTTCATATATCATTCTAAACCCTTCCTCACATCAACCCTATGCAGAAATATACTGTTGTTACTTAAATAACAATGCTTCAGAAATAATTCAAGTTTTCTACATAGAAAGTTCCAGACTACCCCTAAAAGCTCAGGAGTTGAAAGCTTATGTAAAGAGATAGATAGATGAGAATGGTAGGAACACAAGTTTAAGAGAATAATTCTATAAAACGGGCCCACTGTATTGACCCTCATTTGCTTTCTTTGCCAAAAAGCGATTTACCTGCTGCCCTGCCTGGCTCAAATGGACAGGATGTGTCACATTCCTCAGCAAACTGAAGCAGAGGTGAAGGTCAGGCACTCTGTGTAATTAATGAAGGATGAGGGTCAAGTGAGGATGAAGACTGGTGATTAAAGAGAGAACAATAGATTGTTAACTTCTGCAATGGTGCTCCTGGGCACTCTGGATTGCTAACAATTAACCTCAGCATCCTTGTCTTTGGTCACATATATTGGGAAGGAAGAGAAGACAATAATTTAAAAGAGGGGTGCTAGGGTCTATAAAAGAGCAAGACGCACCCCCACTCATGGGCTTTTCAGCTCCAAATCTCCCTTCTCTTAGAAGTCTGTCTCTATCACTTTCTTAAATAAAACTCGCTTTGTATGCTTGCCTTTGCATTTCTGTTGTGTTTAATCTTTTACATTGGGGAATAAGAACCTGTTCCTTATCTCTAAGACTTGTATCATATGTTCCCTGGCTGGTGTTGCTATTGAGAAATGGTAGAACCTTTAGTATGTGAAGCTTAGTGGGAGAAAGTGAGGTCACTGGGGGCATGCCCATGAAACTATCGGGACCTCAGCTTCATCCTATCTTTCATGGCTTCCTGGCTGCCATAAAGTGAACAATCCTCCTCTACCCATGTTTCTGCCTTTAAATAATATGCCAGCATAGCCAGAAGCAATGGGGCCAAGGGGACCTCTCACACCATGAGCTAAAATGAACTTTTCTTCTTTATAAGTTGATTATGTCAGGAATTTGTTATAGTGACAGAAAGCCAACTAACACAGTAAGTAGGGAAAGAGAAAAAGGCTCTGACTAGTAGTCTTAGGAAAGTAGAAAGAAAATGTGAGCAGGCAGACCAATTCTCAGCTGGAAGACTGAACACACACTGGTCCTGTTCTTTTGTACAGTGTAGAATTTCAGTTGCCCTCAGACTTTGGAGCCATGACTGTTGAGCTGGAACTGGGAAATTTAGATGGAAGGGATAGAGATAGGGAATGAAGGTATCTACTCTCTTAGATTCAACTCAGAAACCATTTCCCATAGAAAATTATTGCATGTCAAAAACTCATTTCTGTTGGAATGGTCCACTTTACATGCATATGGGTTCAATAGACATATTCCTAATGCACATGGTGCAAGTGAAGCATGCTATTTACAGAATATGAAGTTAATAGTGGTTTCAAGCTGGGCATGGTGGCTCACGCTTGTAATCCCAGCACTTTGGGAGGCTGAGACAGGAGAATTGCGAGTTCAAAGCCAGCCTCAGCAACGGCAAGGCACTAAACAACTCAATGAGACCCTTTCTCTACATAAAACACAAAATAGGGCTGGGGATGTGGCCCAATGGTAGAGTGCCCCTGAGTTCAATACCCAGTACCAAAAAAAAAAAAAAAATAGTGGTTTCAGCCAGAATTATTATGCATTAAGTGATATCAGTCAACCATAAATTCAGCTCAGTGTCAATACATTGAATTGAGTAGCCAAGAAAAGTCATTAAACAGTATTAAAGAATGACTTTATTAACATATAGAAGTGATAAACTATTTAAATGCTTCAAATGGACTTTATCTAATGAGATAAGAGAGAAATGAAGAAGAACAACATGACAATGAATTGGTCAACCTGGAAAATAGAAGAGGCAGAGAAAAATGTGTAGAAAGATTCATTGGCAATGTGTCAACAGGAATTTTTGAAGGATAAAAGGTTCTGACTCCCCTATGTAATATATTGTCCTTATGATAAATGTGGTAACTCAATACCAGCAGTAGATACAGATTCATCAGCTTTACAAAGTATGGTAATCTTTGTCTCTAAGATAAGCCCACTTCCTACCTGTTCCTGATTATACTGTCTTATAAAATTTAGTTTAACCTCATTTCTTCTCATTGCAGGAGTTAACTGCAATTATTAGGATCTTTATATGAGAGCTATTTTTCTCATTATGAACCATTACTTCTGTTGTTCATGAGTTTGTTGGTTGTACATCATCCCTTAATAGTGAACAGCACTGTGTTTACTGCGTGAACAAGCTGAAGCCGAACTCCAGATTATAATGGTCTGATCATTATCCTGCCCCCAAGAGGCCAATATCGCTGCTAGCCTCTTCATATTTTGACGGTGCCAGACTTTTGCATCACATTTATTATTATTGCAGTTATTAATCTTATAAAGATGAAAGGTTAAAATTAATTAAAGCCCATTGTGTGCAGGTTCCATGCATTGTATTTTGTGTACTTTACACATTTGTACTTTGTAGCAACCTTATTAAATAGTATTGTAATCTTCAAAGAATGGCCTTTTAAATTGGAAAGTTGTCTTTGTCAACCAATTTTTAGAGTCCACACGGAACCATAGCAGTGGAAGAGATGTCAGCCTTCTTAATCTGACCAGTAAAATCAATCTTATCAATGTTTTGATAGGTATCAGCTATGTTTCTCTGACACCTAAGATACTGATATTATTTCCCATTTTACGGAAGAGAAAAATGAGGCCTAAGTTTAATTTGAAGTGCTAAATTAGATTTGTTTATTGTTAAAAATACTCATTAGTGACAGAGCTGAAATTCACCCAAGTCTGTTAGACATTTTGTGCTGATTATCTCTAAGATATATTTACTCTTTAATTTTTGGTATGCAGAATATTGATTCTACATAAAACTAGCAAACTGGCTAAACAAGTGAGCATTCTTAAACCATTAAGTACAGTGAGATCTAACTGTTGGAAACTTGGGCGTTCTGTCTTTGGCTGTGAATCCTGAAACACCACCTGTAATTTAAATATTTGCACATGTAAAAGATGAATCATAACTGTGGGAAAAGTCTCCTCCATTTACTGGCAGGCATTTGGAATCTGACCAGCATGAATTCTATCACCTTAACTGGAAAATTTTCTGGTTTATTCATACCTCATTCATCCACGCCCAGAGATAACCTGAAGTTTTTCCTGCACAAATAAGTGAATGAAGTATCTGAGAGCTTAGAGAGGAACTGGGAATGTCCAAAGAGGAGAGAACACTTGGAAAATTGAGGACAGAAGACAAACTGGACCAACTTAAGAGTGGAAACCTAAACAAAATGATAAACACACCATGGGGGAATTCTATAAGAAATTAAAGAATGATGTCCAAGAGTAAGAAAGTAGAATTCATCTAAATGATTTCTGTGCCAGATGAACCACTGATGCAAAATCAGAAATGACAAATCTCTGCCAGATGAGGGGTTTCTTTCAAACCACAAAATGTCCCAGGACAAAATGGAAGTAAAGACATGATCTTTCTTCTAGCTTTCACCTTTTTCCTACTTCACTCTTGGGCATCTCTTGACTAAAAGGCCAGAGACTTCTTGCCACTTAGAAGTCTATTATCTTCTACAACATCTTCAGTAAATGGTGCTGGTGAAGTTAGACATGCAGAAGAATAACCCTAGATCCCTTTCTTCCATTGTATACAAAGAAAATAACTCAAAATTGGTCAAAGACCTAAAAGTTACACCTGAAAATATGAAATGACTACAAGAAAACTAGAGGAAACAATGTGTTTTTAGTATTTATTAGACAAAACCTCAAATGTACCAGCAACAAAAATAAAAACAGACAAATGGAATTATATAAAACTAGAAGCTTATAAGTAGCACAGCAAACAATCAACAGAATTAAAAGGCAAGTTACAGAATGAGGGGAAATATTGCAAATTATTCATCCAAAAGAGACTGATATTCAGACTATAAGAAATTCAAAAGGCTGAATACTCAAATATGAACTCAAATATGAAGAAACTTCTCTTCTTTTGAGAAAAATCTGTTCATTTCTTAATATAATTTAGGGAGGAACTGGGAATAATAATCCAACTAAAATTAGATTAAGAAATAAACAGATTCTTCTCCAAAGAGGACATACAAATGGCCAAAAAGTACATGAAAAATGTTCAATTTCATTAATCATAAGAGAAATGCAAATCAAAATCACAATAAGATATCATCTCACCCTTTTAGAATGGTTATCACCAAAGACCAAAAAACAACAATGCTGGCAAGGATATGGAGAAAATGAAACTCTTGTATAGTGTTTGTGGTAAGTTAAATTAGTGCAGCCGTTATGGAGAACAGTTAAGGAGGTTTCTCATAAAGCTAAAAATAGAACTACCATAAAATTTAGAAATTCCATTACTGGGTATATATACAAAGGAAATTAAACCAATATAGAAAAAAATAATTATACTCCCATGTTTATTGCTGAAAAACAACAGCTAAAATATGGAATCAACTCAGATGCTCTTCAGTGCATGAATAGATAAGAAAAACACTTCCAGCACATGCCACTCATGACCTAATTCCCCCAACTAGTTCCCACCTTCAAGTAGTCCATTCAGCTATCAATGGATTAATCTATCAAATGAATTAGTCCACTGATCAAATGACTTAATACTCCCATGAGGTCAGTGTTGTCACAATCCAGTTATTGCCTAAAATCCCTTCCCCTGGACCTTGTTGTATTGGGAACTACACTTATAACACACCAGCTTTTAGAAACATTTCAGATCCAAACCATAGCAATGGAATACTATTTTGCCACTGTAAGAATGAATCCTGTCATTTGCAGCAGCATGGCTGGAACTGGACATCATTATGTTAGCTGAAATAAAAAAGACACAGAAAGACAAACATCACTTATTCTCAGTTATTTGTGGAAATTATTTAAGTCATCATTGCAGAAGAATGGAATAGAATAGTGGTCACTAGAGACTGAGAGGCGCAGGTGAGGGTGGGTAGAAGTTCAAACAAGGGCATCAAAATGCAGTTAGAGGTAGAAGTACTTCTTGTTCTTCTTTAGTGCAGCATGCTAACTACATTTAAAACAATTGGTAATATATTTTAAAACAACTAGAGAAGAAGATAAAATACCTAACACAGAAAGATGATTAATAGTTGAAGACATGGAAATGTAGATTACCCTGATTTAATAATTATACATTGTATACATGTGTTTGAATTACTGTAATGTACCACATAAAGATGTACACATGTTATTTCTCAATAATAAAGAAGTCTATTGGTTTTAAGTATGTAGAGTCCAGCTTACTCAACAAGTTAGTTCATGGGACCCTGAGAGAGGATGGAGCCCCAGGCATTTTCTCCTAGCCCAGTGTCACTTGAGTTTATCAGTGAAAACTTCCCTGTGCTCTCTGAAGCTAGGTAGTGAGCGCAGTCCTATTGAAAGAGAGAATAATTCTTCACAAAGAGGTGAGTTGACCTATGTGCTGGAAATTAATACAAAATCAAAAGTTAAATTTCCTGTAAAATAGAAATATTTGCAAATGTCTTTTTCTCTAAGCCTTTTGTCTTGAACCTAAAGGAACCACATATTTCCATTACTGGATCCTTGAGCTGCACCATAACAAAGTCAGGCAGCATTACAGTTCAATTAAAATAATTCAAGTTCTGTGTCTGTTAAGGACAAATCTTTGAACTGCTCAAAGTAATAGGGAAAGTCTGACCAACTCAAGATCAGAGAGAAGATAGTAAACAAGCACCTTCTTAGGAGCTTGTTCTTTTTATAAAAAAACTAACCAATTGTATTTCCACAAGAACTCTCTAACACACCCAGGCAGACAACTAGCTAAGGAGAAGCACCACACACTGAACTATCATCCCTTGGAAAGGGACAAACATGCATCACAGAAGTGAAAAGGGGTCAAAGTCCCTTCTCCCAGATTTCAGCTGGAATGAAATATATTTCAATTTTATGTGAGGAAGCCTACATCCTGGCAATGTCACCTAGTGTCACACTAAAATGATAAATGAGCTAGAATCAAAGAGAAAAAATTATACAGGAAACTTTTAAGCAAAGAACATTTATTCTTCCTACTTTCTAAGGAATCCGGATTCATGATGAGCAACCCATTGAGGTTGCTACACACTCAAGAAATAACAACCTGGGCCTGGGTTTGTGGCTCAGTGATAGAGCGCTTGCCTAGCATGTGTGAGACACTGGGTTCGATCCTCAGCGCCACATAAAAATAAGTAAACAAAATAAAGGTATCGTGTCCGTCTGCAACTAAAAAAAATTAAAAAAAAAAAAGAAATAACAACCTGTTTTTCCCGAAGGAATTTCTAATGAACAATTAAGCAAACCTTACACATAAAATTTAAATCTCTTCATTGGTAGTATGATCTGGGATAAAAACAACTTACTAAAGTGTGGGCTTTTTCCAGAACATTTTTAAATGTGAAAGGATGAGTCCAAGAATAAATCTTTTTTGAAATTAGTCTCCTCTATTAAATCTCATATTTAAAATATGAATTTTAAATTCCTGGTCTTACTTCCAGCATTGTAGCACTGCCTCAAATTGTGCTTGTCTTTTGAGATAGTATACATCATGCCAAGAATTTACAATGAATTTTAAATAGACTTTCAATAAAATATGGCACATTCTCTTTTGTTCTGAATTGAAGTCAGATCCAAACTTCTAGAACAAGCAAAGTCATCCAAGCATATGCTTATTTAGCAAGTAGTTACTTTTTATAAAGTACTTGTGCTTCCTGAAGTATTATAGTGCTATTCGAAAGCAGCCTTGTATTAGTTGTAAATGCACATTGCCAACTCAAGGGCAATCACTTAATTTTTTTTTTTGAAGAAACATAATTGGTAGTCTAAGAAAGGAAAGAAAATAGAATCAGATAAAATATGACTCTATTTATGATTTCTAAGACCAAGATGTTGAAGTAACCAAGATGTTGAAGTGGCCAGAATGTTCCTCAGCAGGTGAAAATACACATAAAAAAAAAAAAAAACTGTGGTGAATGCAGCCAGATGAATATTATTGGGAAATAAAAAGAAATGACCTATTAAGCCAAGGAAAGACCTGGAGAAAACATAAATGTATAGCACCAGGTGAAAGAAACCATTGTGGAAAGGCTACTACTGTAAAATTTCAACTATGCAACATTCTGGAAAGACAAAACTGTGGAGGCAGGAAATCAAATCACTAGCTGCTGGTGTTAGGAGATAAATAGGTAGAGCACAGGGAATTTTTAGGGCAGTGAAACTATTCTCTCTGATACTATAATGGTTGGTACATGATATTACACATTTATCAAAACCAGTGGAATACAAAACACCAAGAGTGAACTCTATTGTATTGCATGGATTTGGGGTGAAAAAGATGTGTTGGTGTAGGTTTCTCATTCTAACAAAGGTACCACCCTGCTGGACAGTGTTGATGTATAGAGGAGTCTGTGCATGTTGTGGGGCAGGGAGTTTTGGGGGATTACCTTAATTTCTGATCATTTTTGCTATTAACCTAAAGCTACTCCAAACAGTAAAGTTTAGAAACTCATAAAATTATCTGCAGTCTTCAAAAATATCAAAGTTGCAATAGCTAAGAAAAGGCTTATTATTCTGATTAAAGGAGAATAAAGAGATTTGACAATGAATAGCAATAAATAATTCTGAACTAAATTTTTGTTGAAGTCAAAAATGAAACCCAATTGACAGAACTTTTGAATGAATTGTAGGGATTAAATAGTTGTAATAAATCCACGTTAATTTTCTTTTTTCTGTTTTTTGTAGTGAGGGCCTCATACATGGTAGGCAAGTGCTCTAGCACTGAACCACACACCTAGTCTTCATAGCCCTCATTTCTTAATTTAGTAGTTATACTGCTTATTTAAGACATTTTTATTTTTGTAATGTTTTTATTATTTCAAAACTTGGAAGACAAATATAAGAGAAAAATAGATTATTCTGCATGCTAATTTGAAAGCAGATTGTAGCAGTCACAAAAGTGTACAGCCACAAAATCTGCAGGTAAGGGACTATAATCATTTAGGTCAGAGGTGGCAGTAGCTTAGATTCGAAGGAAAAAGGGGGAAGGGTGGAGAAGTAGTTGGACTCTGGCTGTATATTTGAAGGTTGAGAAAACACTTTGTGGATTATAGGGAAAATATGGGACTCAAGAAATTATTTTTATCTCATCAGCTAGGCCAGTGCCAGTGCCAGTAGGAGACAGGAAGGAACAGAGGACAAGGAGGAATGAGCCAGGGCTCATCAACAGATAAATTATAATGCAGAGAAAGGTGTTGTATAGAGATCTTCACTCAAAGATAATGAAAAACACATCAAGTGTAAAGTGGTTCAAATTAAGGAGGCAGTGTCACATTGATAAAACCAATGTGAAGAAGTCACATATAAGCCAAGGTATTGGCTGCTTTTAGAACAACAGATGGGGTTTTGAGTGGAGGTGGAACATATAGTCGGACATCAGAATGGCTGCAAAAGTCTGTTTCTTTACCTAGGTAATAGGGCGTTAACCTTAGTATAATTCACCATACATTTATTTTTTGTGATTTTTTTCCATGGTTATATTTTATTTTGAAATGAAGATTTGAAACCATGGTCTGTAAGAGAAGAGGAGATGGTATTCTGGAAAACCGTAAATAAACCGTAAATAAAACCGTAAATTTTATTTGCTGATAAGTCTAACTAGGTGAGCACTGAAATTTGGCCATTGAATTGGCTGCAATGGGCATCTTCATGACTTCAAAAAAGAGCTGCTTCTAATGAATGTGATGGAAAAGTCTGGCTTGAGAAGAATTAAAAGGGAAATAGGAAAAATAAAAAGAAAGAAAGTGAATGTAGATAAAATTTTTTGAGTTGTAACCATAAAGGGAATTAGGGAAAAGGGATGGTTGCTGGATAGGTTAGATGGAATCAGGGAGCATCTTTTTAAGTATGTAAGTGGAAGATATTATAGTGTGTCTGTATACAGATGAGAAAGACAAAGAGGAGATGATAAATGATACAGGATAGAGTTGGACTAGAAGCAAAAAATCATGGTCTTGTGTGGATATCAAGGAAAACATTCACTGTAAAAGTGGGGCCACTGGAAAAATGGAGCAAGAATTGACCCATTTAAAAGAAGAAATGGTGATACTCATAGGGACAGAGACGATGATGTTGATAGATTTCAAGGTAAAGGAATGAGGTAGATTTCTGAGGAGAAAACTTCAGAGAAGAGGTAGAAAACTAGTGAAGAATTGATCGTGTGTGCCTACACAATGAGTCGTGAGACAGATTTGTAGAGTTTCTTGACATCTGATCTATTGCAGTGACAGCAGAATGGTTTCCATTCTGACTGGTGGAGAGAAGTTCTTAGGTGTCTGGATAACAGGACTGAAAGATGGATGACTTGGTGTAACCTGTGGGGTCTATGCAGCAGCAGTGGCTACCTCAGCCAAGTACCACTGTGGACAGCC
The DNA here is from genome assembly GCA_004024805.1 of Geosciurus inauris. Taxonomy (NCBI): domain Eukaryota; kingdom Metazoa; phylum Chordata; class Mammalia; order Rodentia; family Sciuridae; genus Geosciurus; species Geosciurus inauris. Next base: position 10,669 of record PVHX01013429.1, on the reverse strand, counting down.
ATCACCGAGCCCTTGATCTCTGCCCTGGTGCCTTTGCTTTGTATTCTGTGCATCCCAGAACTTAGGAACATGTTGGGGAAAAGGAAGGGCAGAAAACCCAAACCAACTAAGGGTAAGTTCTGCCACCAGGTAAGATGAAGCACAAAATAGAAATTGTTCAGTTATGCACAATTATAGAAAACAAGTATTTCTTGTGCATTTGAGTTGTGAACTGAAACCCATATTAGTTCCATGAGTTCAGTGGTTAGTAATTTAACCATTTAATACTCTCTTTAAGTACCAGTTGTATCAAGAAATTAGGGGTTTATTCACATTGAGCACTTATATTTGGAAAAAAATCTCTATCATCTTGTACTTCATTTTATAGGAGGAAATTAGAATTCAAAGAGAAAATATACTTGTCCAAGGTTATATAGAGAATTTGTGGCCAATTTGAATGAAACATATCTATTGTTTTAGGGGAAGTAAGTATTCTATGACCTAGAAACAATTTGTGTACCTATTCTCAGACATTTGAATTCAGTATTTTTAAAAAATAAGAAAATAAAAGAAACCTTAAATACATTAAAGTCTAACCAAACTTAAACATTTGAACTTTTCAAATTGTTCTCCATAGATCTATAAATATATTAACTGAAAGAGAAATTAGAACAAATAAGAAAAATTTCAACTGTTTAAATTTCATTTATAGTCAATACCAAATATGGATATTAGAGGGTTAGCCACAAACTCAATTATCAATATGTTTAATCAGACGGTACTTTTTGAGATTAAATAAACATGAAGAAAAGAAAGTCCTAAAATATTTATGAATGGTGAGATTGAGTCAGTACTCTAAGGTTTCATACATGATAAAAATACTGTTTCTTGTAGTCATTGGAGAAGGCTTCATAGAGACAGTGAGATCCTATCCAGGGTTAAAGAGTTGTGTGAATGCACATAGAGAATTGACATGGCACTCTAGGGGAGAAAAATGATTGAAGGAAGAAACATGTCATGTTATGAAGCAGAGAGGGTTTATCACTCACAAGGAAGCAATCTACCAACACTTCTGAGTGTTGTGCTCATTCTGTTCTTTCAGATTGCAAGCAACAGAGACACACTCAAATAATGTCATGTAATGGGGGCTTGTTTTATTTTGAGCAAGTTATTCTGCTCTGGAGTTACTCGGGGGTAACTTTTCTCCCTAGGCATTTCTGTTTCTTTATTTTTCTCTGCCTCTTTTTAAATCACTTTCCCACCTGCAAGGTGGAGGCTAAATAGAAATGCATTAGAGAGATGAATAAAATGTTAATCAACACATTTATCTTTAACCTTAAGGAGTTCACAGCCTCAGTCCCTTAAGAGGGAAGACACCTCAACTTGCTATAACACATTCTACAATGCAAGACAGCAGAGGGTGCTATGGGATCAGCACAAAGGACCAATGGTTCAGTGTGAAGAGGTCAGGGTTCATGGCAAGCATTCTGGAGGAGATATGTCCATAAGCCAGGTCTTTAAATATGAGTCGACAAGGTCAAGATTTGTAAGACTGCAAGCAGAGAAAGCCCTATGGAAAACAGTATGCATGATTCATCATGGTAGGGAATGAAGGACTAGAAAGTAGAAGATGAGAAGATGATATAAGCTAGTAGCAGCCAGCTAATATCTAGGCTTGTGTGCCCTGCAATGGATTTTCACTTGTCTCAGAGGCAATATGTTGTCATTGGAAGTTTTTAGCAGTAGAGTATTGCATTGAATTTAGAAGGACTATACTTTGGGTGAAGGATGTGTACAAGAAAGGAAAAGATGAGAAAATCAGTAACATAAAACATATTTTGTAATATTTCTTAATTCTACATATTTCATAATATTTCCTTATATAGACTATGCCCTGGAGTCATCTGCCAGTACTTTGTTACATTAGGTAAGATGGCAAAAAAGATACTGTTAGAGAAGAAAGCTCACGGTAGACATAAGGCAGTGAAACTATTTTTTCCTGACCCTTGAGTGGTACACTACAGAGTGAACCAGATTGTTTCAGTGGTGGGCTTAGGGTGTCACATTCTTTTCTCATCACAATGTCCCCATTCCTGAAGAAAGCTACATTCAGCAAGTCCTATATTATTAAAAGGCATGAGCTTTCTGTGCAACTAGCTCAAAATGAACAATTTAGCTTCATTTTATGCAATAGAATTTATTATCATCACAGAGCACAGAACTCAGCAGTAAAACTTAGATCTTAATGCCAAAATCTTGTCATACTCTTCAGTTGATAGAATACAAATATCAAATGATCATCCAAGGAAAATTTTCTCAAAATTCCTTTCAGACTTGCTTCAATAGGAGCATTGGAAAGGGACAAATGTAACTGTTAATAGGCAAGTACTCACGCAAGAGCCATCAGTGAATCTTTTATAGGTTTGTGAATCCTCAGTACTATTTGTCACTTTACTTGGCACAACTTTTGAGGTGACTGAACTTGTTTGGTCTGCAAATAGAAAGGATGTAAAGGTATGTCATTCATTAAAATAACTCCATATTGAGTTTGCCAACACAAGAGAACATATTTTACATTAAATTTCATTCTTCATAGTAAAAGTATCACTGGGTACAGTGATATTTTGATATATTCTGAACCTGAAACAGTAACTATTCAAACAATACTGCCAAAATAAACTTGTTAATGAGGGGAAAAAAGAGTGGTAATGGAAAATTTTTACTTGAATTGTTCGGGTTGTTTATTTTCTGAGGATGAATATGCAGGATAATTTTGAAACATTCCATTCAACTTTGCTTTTTGCTGGCTACTTAATGTAGTATAGTGAATGTGACAGGCTTTTAAATATTGAACAAAATGAAGAGAAAGATGTTCTAAATACTAGTTCTGACAGACGTAGGACGGAGGTTAGTAGCCCTGATTTAAGATACAGACTCTGTCCCTCTGAACAGGATTCTAATACGCATTCCTTATGGTTGCATGTTAGAATGTTCCTTTTCTCTTTTGTATGTTTTCCAGGGAGAAAGCTGAGATTATTCTGACTATGAGAGGATGTCTGCTTTGCCAACAATTTCTATTCCACAGGGAAAGGGCGGGCCAGCATTGTATAAACTCCACAAGTTCCCACTCCAGCCCTGCTCTCATTTCCATATTGAATTCCACAAGCCCCTCTGACTACAGCTGGTAATACCACAAGGGATTTTGCACAACTCCAAATTAGAGGACTAGAGTAGATACTGGGAAAAAATGGAGTGACTCAATTCCTCACAAGCAGTGTGGTGCTCCTGTGAGGAGTCCAGTTAATAGAGCTGATGAAATTGAATTGTTATTTTTGTGTCAAAGTGATGGAAACCCAGATTATATATTTTTTAAAAGGCCAAATAAATAGTATTTGCCTTCTTTCTTTCTTTCTTTTTTTAAAAGCAAAACTTAGGAGAGACCACAGAGGATATATACAATCTGAGTCACTTTCAGAAGAATTCTCCAACTGCCTTTCTTAGTTTCACTGTGCAAAGCAAATCTTCCTCTAAAGTTTGTACTTGGCCTGAGAATCTTAAATATCAAAAGTTGTAGATGAAGCAGAATGTCATTTTTAGGTTTATTTTTAACTCTTTCTTCCTTTAAATTTTTTTTGACATTTATAACAATTTATGTTTACATATATATCTCTATATATTATATCATATGTATGTAAGTATACATTTATATTTATAATAATTCTTTCAAACACAATACAAAAAAGGCTTAAAATTAATTAATTAGAAGGGAAACATGAGAAACAATTATCCCTATAACAAAATCTAAATCATCTGCTTTCATCGAATCTTACAATTTACATTGTTAGTATATATCTTATCTATGTATGTTTCTGAAATAGTAAATATATTTATCTTCTTACATATCATACAAAGGGGAATATTTCTTATCTTGAAATCTCAAGTGCTTACAGTGAACACAGGAGAAAAGTATTATTTTGTTTTTGTTGTTGATGGACCTTTATTTTATTTATTTATTTATATGTGGTGTTGAGAATCCAACCCAGTGCTAGGCACACTCTACCACCAAGCCACAATCCAAGCCCAAGGAAAATATTTAAAGCAATTTTAACTTGTTAAAAAAACTTTCACTAGCTTTATTATTTTTAATACTCTCATTTTTTAGTGGGAGTCTTGTCTTAATCTTTTATACTTGCTTGCACTGTTAGACTCCTGTCTTAACCTTTATGCTTGCTTGCATTGTTAGATAAGCACATATGGTTTGCCTGGAGTAGATTTATTCTTGATTGTATCACAGAATGGGGGGAGTATAAAATATTAATAGGGAAGAAAACAAGTTATAGCAATATCATCATAAAGAATAGAAGTTTCAAAATTTATTTTTTGATTTTTTCTGTATGTGTGGCCATCTGAGTAAAAATGATCCCCACAGTTTTGTAAGAGGATTTTAATACATACTTTTTCATTTGTGTTTTCACATAAAGTAAAAATAAAAGCTGCAAAAATCTCTTGGATTTATCTGTTTCTTTTTGCTTGTGGAAACTTTAATATTATCAAGAATCAGCCAAATCCCACAAAACTATTACCTTTCAGGACTTGTCAGAGGGTGGTACTGCTCTTGGCAGAATTTTTCCATGCCTAGTTACCATTTGTGGGTTCTATGCAACTTTTATCACATTGCTTAAATAAAAACAACATGATCAGATAAGTGAGCATAAGAGAAAAGGGCAGCTTCAGAAAACTCAAGTGTAATCTTTCTAGGTGCAGCGTCCAGCTGGACTTGACAGGAGTTACGGCCACATCAGGAGGAAAGATAGCCCTTGCACTTAAGGTGGTTTTGTTTCAGTGAAATGATCAGGCCTCTCCTGTTTTATCTTAAACTTGTGGAGATGGTTTATATTTCTGATGAGGGCAGTCAAATAATGCACTGGTAACCCAAGCTGGTTTATCCTCTGGCTATGGGGGTAAGTTATACTTTACATTTCAACCCAGAGGATGGTGTAAATTATATAGTCTTATGTGCTCCCCCCTAAATTAAGGTTAATTTTTCAGATTAGCATTGAAATAGGTGTTACATCTAGGGTTTGGAGAAGATGAGTTTGTAGTAGAGTTCAGTGAGTTAACATAGACACGTTTTCATTCCTTACTTTCCTCCCTCCCTTCCTTTCTTGCTGATTTGCATCTTTCATGCATGTTACCACCAATGTTGTGCTTATAACCTTCACCCACAAATTTAGAACAATGCTATGGCCTGTGTTTTGATTGGGTGGCACCGGTTTTCATTAGCTTTTCAACCTTAAAAACTGAGAGTCATTGATTCTTCACAGTCATTAAGGTGTCAAATCACAATTTCAGTTCCATTTCTTGTTTCTATTATCTGTTTCCAAGAGCTGATTCACCATAAAATTTATTAGAAGAGATGTATCTTCTTGTGTTCATGTCTTTAAAATATCTGTAAACAGATTTTTTTAATAGTAGGGAACATCTTTTGTAAGCAAATGGTGCAAAAACACATGAATTACTATAGTTTGGTGAATAAACAAGGGTCACAGAGGCTGAAAATAGGCAACTTACCAGACTTCATATTTCTGCCGACACAAGTCTAAGAACACAAAGAACTAGTATCAGTAACCTAATTCTTATTAGGTTATTTCTTATTCTTTTCTTTTAAATGTAACTTAACCATATTGCGAAAAGCATCTTGTCTATGACTACGTTTATATGATAAAATTCTATAAAAGATTATAGAATTTATGAGAAATAAAGCTTTAGTTGACTTCCATTCCCTGCCATTCAATGAACCCAGACTTGACTGTAGATAAAGCAAGTAGTAGGTGAAACAGAATTCATCTATGTCTGGAATACATAGTCAAAAAAGACAAATATTGTAAGACAGTAAAAGTGTTAGGATATACACAAAAAGGGGAGAAATTACTTCTACTTAGATCAGTACATTTCTTGGAATTTAACAACAGGGTATTATTGTCACACATACTGATCCATGCAGCATACCTACCAAGGAGCTTTTTTGGTTGCCATTGGCCTTATGTTTAGCTGAGGTTGGAGATAACATGGAAGTAGTTTTATCAGAAGTCCTAGTGCATCTTTTTTCTATTAAATTCCTGTAGCTGGATCTTAAGGTCCTTTGCAATTTGACCACCCCATATTCTCTTTTACTCTTCTACTTATGTCCTACACATTTTCTGAACTTTTAGCAAATTCCCTAATTAATCAGGCTTTATTATGTTTTCTGGTTTGGTGCTTTGTTTTTTTTTTTTTTTTGGCTTTTGTATCCATTGTTTGCTCTGTCTAGAATGCCCTTCGCTTACCTGATGAGTATATTGATTTTTAAAATTCAATTTAGATATCAAGTCTTGGGCAGTCTCCTAAGCTATTTATAGTCCCTTAATCTTAATCTTGCTATCACTAAGAACATTTGTATTGATTCCTTTTTTGCCCTTCTTTTGTTTTGTTTTGGTACCAGGGATTGAACTCTTGGGCACTCAACCACTGAGCCACATCCCCAGCCCTATTTTTTGTATTTTATTTAGAGACAGGATCTCCCTGAGTTGTTTGTACCTTGCTAAGTTGCTGGTGCTGGCTTTGAACTCCCAATTTTCCTGCCTCAGCCTCCTGAACCACTGGGATTACAGGTGTGCGCCATTGAGCCCAGCTCCTTTTTTGCTTTTATTTCATTGTATGTGATAGGGATACTCATTAGACTCTGAGCCTGTCTTCATCCTTATGACACCCAGAAGCTCCTCAGTATTTCTGGTGCATGAATGAATGAAAACCAACATCATCCATTAAGTGTTTTCTAACTATTTCTATCAATAAAAATGCTACCTTCTTTCAATTTCTGGTGAACAGCTTTAAAGTTATAAAAGATAAGCCTTTTAAGTAAATATTGTAAATTAACTAGCATGTATCACTCCAGAACTGTTAATCGAATAATTGTTCTTGTGCAAAAGAACTATTTATTCAACAAATACTTAGTGTTTTCTATGTTCAAAGCACAGTGGAAGGTAATATAGAAAACAGACGCAATATACTCAGAGCAGTCAGTATTTATAAAAATGAAGGAAAAAAGTAGTAATGAGATATGTAAATGAAGGAGTTATTACCTTGGGAAGTAAAAAATGGAGGAGCATCATCAGTATATAAATATATTTCTTATTGTAAAAAACGTGTAATATAAAATGTACCCTCTAAAAAGTGTTGAATATTCTGCACAGTACTGTTAACTACAGGCATGTTATGAATAGTAGATCTCCAGAATTTCTTCATCTTGCATGGCTGATTTTTTTTTTTAAACTAATTGTCCTCCTCATTTCTTACTCAGCTCAGTTCCTGGCAATCACTAGTCTACTCTATGCTTCAATGCTTTGGACTACTTCAGATCCCTCATATAAGTGGAATCACTCAGTATTTCTCCTTTTATGACTCTTCTATTTAACCTAGCACAATGCCATCAAGGCTTATCCATGTGGTGTTTCTGTTCACCAGAAATACTGAGAAGCTGTTGGGTGTCATAAGGATGAAGACAAAAACAAAAATTTCCTTCTTTTTAAAGGCTCAACAAAATTCCACTGGAAAGAGGTCCATTTTCTTTATCCATTTATCCCAAGGAGGGTACTTGAGTTCTTTCCACCTTTTGGCTATTGTGAATAATAATGCAATGAACATGGATATCAAATAATTCTTGTTTCTAATTCTTTTGAATAAATACCTAGAGTGAGATTTCTAGATTATATTGTTAATTTTTAAATGTTTTAACAAAACTACTTTCTGTTTTTCAGAAGAGTTGCACTGTTATACATTCCCACCAACATTACACAGGGATTCCAGTTTCTCTGCCTGTCTGCCTCCCTTCCTTTCTTCCTTTCTTTTTGTCTATCTCTGTCCCTCTCATAATAGCCATCCTAACAGATGTGGTGTGGCCTCTTTGTGGTTTGGTTTGCATTCCCTTGATGATATTAAGCATTGTTTCATATATCTCTTGGCCATTTGTATGTCTTCTTTGAAGAAATATGTTCCTTTGCCCATGTAAAAAAAATCAGGTTGTTTGCTTTCTTATCATTAAGTTGTAGGAGTTCCTTGTATATATTGTATATTTATCCCTTATCAGTTAATGGATTATAAATATTCTCCCATCCTGTAGGTTAACTTTTAAGCTGTTTTTTCTTCTTTTTTTGTGTGAAATATTTTCAATTTAATGTACTTTCACAAGACTATTTTTGCTTTTGTTGCTGTACTTTTGATGTCATATGCAGGGAATCATTGCCAAAATCAGTAGATGAATGTTTCCATGTTTCCTTCAAGAATTTTTTTTAAGTATTTTGTTTTATGTAGGAGCACTCTCCAGTACCTTCAAACCCTCCCTTCCATCTTTCCCCATTCTATGCTAATAGACTGTGCTCTTGCCAGAATGCACCCTTTTGTTTGTGACCTTTGGACCTGATTGGTCCAAGAGTGTATTTAAGTTTCTACACTTTCTGGAATAAACGATGTTTTCTGCATCTCGCTTCGAGTGTTTCTGCCTCTCACTGGAGCTAGATTTTTACCTACACCCCGGGGCCTGGGCCATCTCTCTGGACCCCAACTCATTGAAAAACCCATGTGGTGCTCCCCCTTTTAAGCAATAGTCTTATGTTTAAGATCAAATCCATTTTAAATAGATTTTTGTGGCTGTAAGAGAAAGGTCCAATTTCATTGTTTTGCAGGTGGATCCTAATACAAACTCCTTGTGCTTGCATGTTAAAATATTTTTTATTTTGTATGCTTTCTAGGAACATATTGTGATTATTCTGACTTTTGTATTTGGATATGCAGTTTTCTGAACACTGTGTGTTGAAGAGACTATCTTCCCACCCATTGTGCATTCTTGTCACCCTTGTGGAAGATGAGTTGACTGTTGTATGTTTAAGTTTATTTCTGGAATCCATATTTTATTCCATTAGTATAAATATCTGTCTTTACACCAGTTCCATAATGTTTTGATTACTATGGTTTAATAAAATATTTTGCAATGATAAAAACAATAGACTTCTTCCTGTGTTTTTCCTTAGAATCATTTTGGCAATTCAGGATTATTTTTTAATTCTGTGAAAATTGGCATTGAAATAGTGCCCTGAATCCATAGATTGCTTTGGGTAGTATAGATATATATTTTTAACAACAATAAGTCTCTCAGTTGATAAACATGAGTGTAAAACCAGAGGATCAGAAGGAGATAAATTAAAACTGCTGGGCAAGGCTTTATTGGAAATACACGCTCTCGAGCTGAACTCTCCCGTCCATCAGAGTGTGTACAAGAGAATGGCACCCGCATTCAGGCATACAGACAATTTCAAAAGGCCCGGCCAGGAAGGGGAGGGCTTGGTGCAGGAAGAGAAGGCCAGAGTCCTTCCTGGATAGGTCAGGAAAAATCCGCTGATTAACAGGAGGTGCCTCTACAGGTGATGTCAGCGTCTGGCTGCTTTTAAGTGGACAACCTGAACCCTGAACTGACGTAACATCCCGGCCTTTTTGATGATATAGGACAGCAGATTCAGTCTGGCTAGTTCTTGCAGGATTAGGGGCGCCAGAGAGGGGGAGATGGCTCAGGTGTTGGTCAGGCAGGGAGGCAGACACAGGGGTGTGAGAGCCTCTGGTTGTCAGTCATGTTGCTTGAATATAGAAGCCTCACCTGTGGGTAGGAATAGAGGCTTGTTAGAGATTACTGATTAGCAGAAAAAGAAGGGGGCTGCCGAGAAATTTTGAGTTTGGTGGGAGTCCAGTGCTGGTCAGTTCTGTAATGAAATTTGTTCAAGTTTCTGAGTAGTGGTTACTGCATAATCGAGTCCTCTTGCCCCAGCCTAGAGGCAGCAAATGGGGGCCAAGGAGAGCCCTTTTTGCCCTAGAAAGGGAGGTGGTAACAAGTCATGGTAATTCAGCCTCACTGTACAGCTAATTGAGGAACATCAATGGGAATTACAATTATGATTCAAATCTACACAGAGGAAACAGTCTGAAATGTAGGAAGTATAAGGGTTGAGAATTCGTCCCCATAACAAGGCTGGAGAGGACAAGGCATGTAAACATAGTATTTGGTTTTTAATGTCACAGATGTCTATCTTTAAACTATTTTTAAATGCCCAGGAATGGCTGTGTTCTTGGTTTTGTTGTTTTGCTAGGTGTTTAAGATGAAGCAAATCAAATTGACTTTTGTTCTTACCTATTGTTAAGAGTCACCTTTTGGTATCCTGGGAGGCATCCTTGAGGAACTTGAGAGCAGCTTATTAGCTCTGCTAGTGCCATCTGCCTTAGGATAGGTTGAGGTCTGGTGCTGACCATATGGCTTCCCCAGGAAGGATGAGAGATGGTTCCCTCTCTCTTTGACCTTCCTCTCCATTGTATGGCATTTGATCAGCTCTTTAATTCTCTAATGGTCTCAGAAATCTCCCTGATCAGGAGGTCCTGTGGCCCAGAGGTGTAGAGTGCTTTAGAGAAGTTTCCTCATTTCTTGGATTCAGGCTGACTCAGAGGGCAAGAGCCAAATACTGGTTTTCTTGGCCCTTTAACTTAGTTTTAGTTTTTAAGTCTTGACTGTAAACACTCAGCAAGCCAATCTCACCAGTTACAAAGTAAGGATACTGGGCTTTAACTTTAAGGTCTATCTGTCCTGTAGGTGATGGCTTTTTTTTTTTTTTTT